>JAMYWD010002229.1:0-11617 GCA_028583415.1 Protea cynaroides
CGAATCCTACGGGTTTTTGTATCTTCTTCTTGCATACTAGCCGGTGCAAAGAAAACAGTTCTTCGTAACACTTCGTGGATATGCGTCTACGGGTCATCCGTCCCTGGTACAAACTCAGGAACTCTTTCTCCATTGAATCTCTGAAGCTTCTTGGGAAGTACTTCTCGAAGAATGCTTCTTTATATATAGCCCATGTCAGTAGGGCGTGCTTGGTCAATAAGTATGTCTTTGTAGATTTCCACCAAGGGTGTGCGTCGCCTTTGAGCATGAAGGTGGCGCATAACACTTTTCCTTCCTCAGTGATAGTCATCATAAGGAAGTTCCATTCCATCTCGTCTATCCAGTGTGCTGGCCACAGTGGATCAGACGGCTTGTCATTGAATTCTCTCGGTTTCATCTTCAAAAATCTCTCTACTAGTCGGGAGTGATCCAGCTTGATTTTGGTATGCCCCAAACATAGGGGTGGATAACTGATAGTTCCCTTGGGCTGCTTCTGGAACTTGCACTGGAATTGGTGCAGCCGGTTGTGGAGGTGTCTGTTGAGCTTGTTGGTTACCCACTGGTGCTGCACTAGCTTGCCCAGTGTGCATGGCTGCAGCCTGAGTGGCTTGAAACATAACTCCCATCGCAACCTGTATTTGAGCATGTGCATGTTGCATTTGTTGTAGCTGTTGTGCCAGATTCATCACCACAGCGTTGTTAGCCCGGTGGTGGTGGTGGCAAATTTGTAGGGTTTGCCGGCTCCGGGATTACCCCCGTTGCGTAATTATTCTCTTGACTAGTCTCATCCACCGGTGGTGGTGGTGGGGACCGTGTTTCGGGTCCTGTCGGGTCACTCTACGGCCAGACATATTTACTTTCGAGATGGATGGTGCCTGAAAATCATCAAAATCAGTGAGAAATCATTTATACCTCATGTAGGCACGCTAACCGATATAAAATTCAAAATCTCCAATTCATTCTGAAATAAATACTGTCTTTTCTATGTAGGGTCGATGGTGAGGGTCGCTGGTGTATCCGACCCTTGGTATCTGACCCTGGGAATGACCTGTTCTTCCTGAGAGCTGAGGGTCGATGCGAGGGTCGATGGGTATCCGACCCTCAGTCCGACCCTCGATTTTCTGTCAGATTCCTAAGAGCCGAGGGTCGATTGGAGGGTCGATCCTAGGGTCGATGGTGTCAGTCGAATTGTCCGACCCTCGGACCAAAAATCAAATTTTTAAGATCCAATTCTAGCTCAATTCTCACTATTCCTCCTCCGTTTCGACTCGTCTATACTCTCCGAGTTGCTACAGTGCTACTTCACTATTGTGGATCGTTCTTAGTCCGAGTTTCGACATCCACATCACCTCTACAGGTAAAATTTCCCAACTTTCCCTATTTTTAGGTTTTTATTTCTAGGTTTTTGCTCATTTAGCTCGTATTTTCCAAATTAAACTTTTTCCAATCGTAAAAATTCAATTTTTATTGGGGGCTTTTGTTAGTTGGGTCTCAAGGAACGAAAGCCCTAAAAAATTTCCGAATTTCATCGGTTGGTCATCGAGAAATTTGAAATTTGCTTTTTTTGCCCTATTTGTCGGCATCTTCGATTTTTCTTGAATTCCTTCAAATTGGACATCGTCAGTTAAAATTTCCTACGGCATGTGGGTTGTAGGATATGTTTTAACTTACGTAGGTTCTCATGCCTACTTGTATGGTAAGAAATGGGGCTTTATGGTCAACTTACGTCGTTATTAAGTCAATTTTTGGATTTTATCCTACTAACTCCTGGTTCATTTTCTCTTTCTTATTTTGCAGATACTATGGCCCGTACCAAAGTGCCAAGATTGCGTGATCCACTCCGCTTCCGTTCGAATGAAGCTGAGGCACAGTCTACTGACTATGCCCGTAAGAAAGTGGAAGGGGGTCGCATGGTGAACTTGGCTGAGCTAGCCTTGTTCAATGTGGAGGGAGCATTCGGTGATATGGGGTGGCTCCCTGTTATCACATACGACGTGTGCACCTGTCCAGACTTGGTGTGCCAGTTCTATTGTAATCTCCAGGTGGTGGGGAATTACAATGATGTTGAGCACGGCCAGGAGTTACGCATCACCAGCTACGTCGAGGGGGTGCACATCTCCTTTGATTATCGGCATGGGCCGACCAAGGCATTGCCTATGATGGCCCTATGGTGTACCGTGCGCCCCGGAGAGCCACGGTTGTTGAGATGGAGATGAGAGCCGAGATCGACAACCCAGTTTGGCCGTCCCGATAGATGGCGAGATGAGAGCTTGCTACTTGCGTCCGGCTCCACGGGTCTTCGCGATGATTATTCAAAGATAATCTGATCCCACGAGTGGGCATTATGAGAGGGTTTCTCGACTGACTCGGGTTCTTGATCATCGCATCTGCACTCATCAGCCGGTTTGCCTTCCTTACATCATCATGCGGGCGATGATTAGTGCTACATTGTCCGGTCATAGGGGTAATCTACCCTATGGACGCATGATTTAGATGCTATTAACCCGTCTGGGGGTGGATCTGGTAGATGAGAAGATCCAGGAGAAGACCTTCTCGTCGCCTCTAGATTGGGAGGCTATCTGCAAGATGGGGCTGCGAGATGCAGAGGTTAGCGATGAGGAGAGGAACACGATGGTGCGCCCTCACACTCGGGTTGAGAAGACCGATGCTGAGGCTGCTGCTAGGGCTCATGGGGATCCGGTCGACGATGGTCGCTTATATATGGATGTCGATGCGATACCACCGCCATCACCCACGCATGCGGATAGGCTGGTACTTTTGCTGCGGCGGCTTCGGTACCCGAGATCAGTCCTTCTCATGACGCTGATCCTTCACGCCCACCTTCTGATATGATGGAGATGCTGCAGGAGATCAGGGATGCTCAGCGCAGATCTGATCTGAGGATGGATGAGCTATTGGCTGCTCAACACGCATCAGACGGGCGGATGGGAGAGCTCCTAGAGGTGCAGCGTGCGACTGATCAGAGGATAGCCGGTCTCACAGCTAGTCTCCAGACGACCCAGACCCAGGTGGCCTGGTTGACTAGGGTCTATGCTGAGGACTACGACAGAGATCGTTTGGCACCGCCTCCTCCTTCGCCTCCAGCTTCTTGATTTGTACTTTACTTTTCTTGTACTACAGAGTAACTGTCCGAGTTGTGGTCTGTACTCTGCTTTAGCGTTGTATATACGTTTTGTTTATCTCACTCCTTGTATGTAACTGGTTTCCCCTTTAATAGATGCATTATTCTCTTTTTAATTTGTTTTCAATCATCACTTGTGCTTACGGTGTGTTTGTATTAAAACTTTTAATTTATCCTATCTCTGTTCACAATGGTCTGGAATGTGTGTCAGTTCGGCGGGCAAGGCCTGAGATGCTCTGATACCAAGTTGTCACACCCCAATTCTACACTGTTCAGAATGGTGCGATGAACCGCTAAATAACCAACGGTTCAACCAGGATCTCTAATAGGCTATCCCCGCGTTATCCAAACTTACACGCATCCACAATCATAATCAGAGTAATTACACAATAACGGAAATCTTATTAATAAATGAACCGATAACTAAAATGATATTAATAATTTAATAGAAAATTATTCTGTATCAACCGGGACATAAGTAAATATCAATACAAATATTTATTAAATCTAGAATAAGAAACCTATGAAAATATCTAATCGAATACACACGAGTTGCACTCGCAAAAGGAGTCGTGTGTATCGTCTTCAGCTCCAACTTCCATAGCTGCTACAGTTCCGTACGCCGACGCGTTCATATAATCTTCAACTGTATAACCTGCATCATCAACTAAAAATATTCGACGTCGAGGGGTGAGCAAACAACACGGCTCAGTGAGTAGCCAAAACAATGCAACATTACATATGCATGCAAAAATCAATTTATATCTTTGGTCTTGGTTTATAGTTTGCAATGTGCAATAAAAAGGTTGGGTGGTCAAAGGTTAACGTTTATTGACAGCGCCTCTATACTCAGGGTGTGGAAGCCCGCCCGAAGGTTAACGTTTATCGTCGTCCCCATCCACCCTACCATAACATTATACAACAAAGGTTAACATTTATTGCTATATAATGCTATACCAACACGTAAGCCCCTGTTAGCGAGGGCTTGCAAACTGGATCGCTGCTAACCAATCCTAATGCCAAACAGTGTATCCAAGGCCTCACCCCAGCATCCCTCAGAACATCCATAGAGATAGAGCTAAGGCCCCCCGGTAGAGTCAGAGACTACAAGGACCGAGACCACCTCCCCTGATACTCTACGACATAATAGTTCTGCTAAGGTAATGGCGATACGACGATGCCAATGCACAAGACTTGAGTAAGAGATAGAGCTAAAGTACTGAGACCCGCCAAAGGTCAACGTTTATTGACGTTCTCATCACACCTCCCCTGATACTCGCTCGCATCAAGCACATCAACCACACACATACAAGCACATGCCTATTCCTATCATCATCATCATCATGTTGTAAACAATAGAGTAAATATGCATGAACAAGTAATAGAAATATTGGATGGCATGCTGTATGCACATTACAAACATATTTGCATAGAATCAAACATGGCATAGGACTCAAGAAATAGAAAACAGTTTATTATTAACCAATTTAGTTTGGGGTTAAGGTTCCTCACCTTAGCTTGCTAAAAGATACTTTTCTGAGCTTTAGAATCACCGTTATAACGTAATTATATTGCTAGCAAACCTAACCAAGTCGATAGAATTTAATTAAAATTAATTCAGAATTTAAAAACCATTCTATCAACTGAGGGTCGATGCTAGGGTCGATACTAGGGTCGATGGGTCTATCGACCCTCCCTCCATTCTGAACTTCCCGAATGCTGAGGGTCGATGGTCAGAAACACCTAGGGTTGGATGGTCTATCGACCCTCGGTGCGACCCTTGGTGCACTCTGGTCCAATTTCCACTTTTAACCAATTCTTCGTGTTTGGGGTCCTATGGCTTGCTTCCTACATTCATTCAACAGTCAATCCATGGTCTAGAACCATGTATAATCCATCTAAATAGCTTTCGTGCATCCTCCTATGGTTATCCATGAAAACCTAACCATGGATGGATGGTTTGGGTTTCTCCGAAATCCTACACTCAACCATATCTAACCTAAGGTCTGTAGAAACTCATGGAATTAATATCCATACCTGAGAAGATTACTTTTCTCTGCAAATTCTTCTCCTTTTTGCTAAGCCTTCTTCCTAGCCTCTTTTCTTCCTCTTTTCCTTCTTCTCTCTTTCTCTCAATTCAATTAGGGTTGTGAAAGGAGTGAATGTGGGTTAGGGACGTCCTTTAAATAGAATAGGAATGTCATATAATAATCCCATTGAGATTTGGAAGGACCAAAAATTAGGAAATTTCCTAATTTCAGTTTCGTCAAAAACCGAGGGTCGATGGGAGGGTCGATGATCCCGTCGACCATAGGGTCTTAAGCTGTCTGACCCTCCCTTCAAAACTGAGGGTCTGACTTTCTGTTTTTGGGAGGTCCGACCCTGCTTAGCTGGGTGTGCGACCCTTCCCTAAAATTAAGTGTTTTTGGGTCGATTTTATACTTAGGATCTCGATCTCCTTCATGCCCTTGGTCCATTAGACTCGACCATGATGGGTAAACCTGGTTCAAGGTGGTAAGACCGGGTTAGTTTGACACGGGTCTTACACCTTCACTCCTTGTAACTGATCGAACAAGTCATCGATCCTGGGTAGTGGATATCGATTCTTGATTGTCAGCTTATTCAACTCTCTATAGTCGATACATAACCGAACGCTACCATCCTTCTTCTTCACGAACAACACCGGTGCTCCCCATGGAGATATACTGGGTCTAATATAACCCTTATCCAGCAGTTCTTGTAATTGCACTTTTAATTCTTTCAGTTTAATAGGAGCTATTTTATAAGGTGCTTTTGATACTGGTGCGGCTCCAGGTATAAGGTCTATTACAAACTCCGTGGCTTGGTCGGGTGGTAATCCTGGTAGTTCCTTCGGAAATACATCAGGAAAATCTCGCACGACATCAATATCTTTCATTCGTGGCACGACCTTGGTTTGGTCGACCACTGATACTAGATATCCGACTGCTCCTTTCTCAAGGCACTTCTTAGCCTTTAATGCTGAGAGTATGAGCTTGCGTCTCCTGGGAAGTTTGGTTCTCGAGAAACTGAATTCTGCTCCTTCTTTGTCCTTGAACGTTAGCTTCTTCTCGGCGCATAACAGATTTGCAGAGTGCCGAGCTAACCAGTCCATTCCCAAGATGACGTCAAAGTCTGCCATCTCAAGTTGTAATAAGGTTGCATCCAAGGTCTGCTCTCCAATGAGAACTGGACATGGTCCATAACCTTTCTCTAATTCCACTTCTAATCCCATCGGTGACCGTACAAGTAATTTGTAGTCTAATGTTTTGATGGGCAGATTGGTCTTATTTCCAAACGACACAGTTATAAATGAATGAGTAGCTCCTGAATCAAAGAGTACTCTGGCGGGTACGCCATTGATAGGTACGATACCTGTGATTCATTTTTACTTAGTCTACATGCTCAATCAATTCTAATTATAGCCTTACAAGTTTCAGTCATACTTGTGACCACATCGAGCGATGCGGCAGCATCCTCTGATGTAATGGCATATACCCATCCTTGACGTAGTTGCTTCTTGGGTTTTGGGCACTCTCTTGCCATATGCCCTGGTTGGTTGCAGTTATAGCACTTCGGGGCTTCAACATTTGACTTTGGCTGTGGTTGAGCTGCTGCAGTAGACTTTGGTACAGTTGCAAAATTCTGAGGACGAAAAGGTTTATACGTCCTGTTATTGCCTCCGTTATACGAATTTCCAGCTGGTCTCTTGATTCCTTTGTTTTGAGTGAAATAACTCTCTTTCTGGCTCGATTCAATCACTCGAGCAATCTGGACAGCTTCATTATATATGGTCTTTTCTAAACCCAGAACATGTTCCCTGATGCTTCCTCTCAGTCCAGCGACGAATCTACGGGTTTTTGTATCTTCTTCTTGCATACTAGCCGGTGCAAAGAAAAACAGCTCTTCGTAGCGCTGTTGATATGCGTCTACGGTCATCTGTCCCTGGTACAAACTCAGGAACTCTTTCTCCATTGAATCTCTGAAGCTTCTTGGGAAGTACTTATCAAAGAATGCTTCTTTATATATAGCCCATGTCAGTAGGGCGTGCTTGGTTAATAAGTATGTCTTTGTAGATTTCCACCAATGGTGTGCGTCGCCTTTGAGCATGAAGGTGGCGCATAACACTTTTTCTTCCTCAGTGATAGTCAACATGAGGAAGTTCCTTTCCATCTCGTCTGTCCAGTGTGCTGGCCACAGTGGATCAGACGGCTTGCCATTGAATTCTCTCGGTTTCATCATCAAAAATCTCTCTACTAGTCGGGAGTGATCCAGTTGATTTTGGTATGCCCCAAACATAGGGGGTGGATACTGATAGTTCCCTTGGGCTGCTTCTGGAACTTGCACTGGAATTGGTGCAGCCGGTTGTGGAGGTGTCTGTTGAGCTGGGTGGTTACCCACTGGTGCTGCACTAGCTTGCCCAGTGTGCATGGCTGCAGCCTGAGTGGCTTGAAACATAACTCCCATCGCAACCTGCATTTGAGCTTGTGCATGTGGCATTTGTTGTAGCTGTTGAGCCAGATTCATCACCACTATTGTTATCTCAGGTGGTGGTGGTGGTAAATTTGTAGGGTTTGCCGGCTCGGGATTACCCTGTGCGTAATTGTTCTCTTGACTAGTCTCATCCGCCGGTGGTGGTGGTGGGACTGTGTTTCAGGTCTGTCGGGTCACTCTACGGCCTGACATATTTACTTTCGAGATGGATGGTGCGTGAAAATCATCAAAATCAGTGAGAAATCATTTATACTTCATGTAGGCACGCTACCTGATATAAAATTCAAAATCTCCAATTCATTCTGAAATAAATACTGTCTTTTCTATGTAGGGTCGATGGTGAGAGTCGCTGGTGTGTTTGACCCATGGTATCCGACCCTGAGAATGACCTGTTCTTCCCGAGAGCTGAGGGTCGATGCGAGGGTCGATGGGTATCCGACCCTCAGTCCGACCCTCAATTCCTCTGGAAATACATCAGGAAAATCCCGCACAACATCAATATCTTCCATTCGTGGCACGTCCTTAGTTAGGTCGACCACTGATACTAGATATCCAACCGCTCCTTTCTCAAGGCACCTCTTAGCCTTTAATGCTGAGAGTATGAGCTTACGTCTCCTGGGAAGTTTGGTTCCCGAGAAACTGAATTCTACTCCTTCTTTGTCCTTGAATGTTAGCTTCTTCTCGGCGCATAACAGATTTGTGGAGTGCCGAGCTAACCAATCCATTCCTAAGATGACGTCAAAGTCTGCCATCTCAAGTTGTATTAAGGTTGCATCCAAGGTCTGCTCTCCGATGAGAACTGGACATGGTCCATAACCTTTCTCTAATTCCACTTCTAATCCCATCGGTGACCGTACAAGTAATTTGTAGTCTAATGTTTTGATGGGCAGATTGGTTTTCTTTCCAAACGACACAGATATAAATGAATGAGTAGCTCCTGAATCAAAGAGTACTCTGGCGGGTACGCCATTGATAGGTACGATACTTGTGATTCGTTTTTACTTAGTCTACATACTCAATCAGTGTGATTATAATCTTAAAGTTTCGGTCATACCTGTGACCACATCGGGCGATGCGGCTGCATCCTCTGATGTAACAGCATATACCCGTCCTTGATGTAACTGTTTCTTGGGTTTTGGGCACTCTCTTGCCATATGCCCGGGTTGGTTGCAGTTATAACACCTCGGGGCTTCAACATTTGGCTTTGGCTGTGATTGAGCTGCGGGGATAGTCTTGGTTGCAGCATTAAAATTCTGAGGACGGAAAGGTTTATACGTCCTGTTATTGCTTCCATTATAAGAATTCCCAGCTGTCCTTTTTATGCCTTTGTTTTGAGTACAATAACTCTCTTTTTGGCTCGATTCAATCACTCGAGCAATCTGGACAGCTTCATTATATATGGTCTTTTCTAAACCCAGAACATGTTCCCTGATGCTTCCTCTCAGTCCAGCGACGAATCTACGGGTTTTTGTATCTTCATCTTGCATACTAGCCGGTGCAAAGAAAAACAGCTCTTCGTAGCGCTGTTGATATGCGTCTACGGTCATCTGTCCCTGGTACAAACTCAGGAACTCTTTCTCCATTGAATCTCTGAAGCTTCTTGGGAAGTACTTATCAAAGAATGCTTCTTTATATATAGCCCATGTCAGTAGGGCGTGCTTGGTTAATAAGTATGTCTTTGTAGATTTCCACCAATGGTGTGCGTCGCCTTTGAGCATGAAGGTGGCGCATAACACTTTTTCTTCCTCAGTGATAGTCAACATGAGGAAGTTCCTTTCCATCTCGTCTGTCCAGTGTGCTGGCCACAGTGGATCAGACGGCTTGCCATTGAATTCTCTCGGTTTCATCATCAAAAATCTCTCTACTAGTCGGGAGTGATCCAGTTGATTTTGGTATGCCCCAAACATAGGGGGTGGATACTGATAGTTCCCTTGGGCTGCTTCTGGAACTTGCACTGGAATTGGTGCAGCCGGTTGTGGAGGTGTCTGTTGAGCTGGGTGGTTACCCACTGGTGCTGCACTAGCTTGCCCAGTGTGCATGGCTGCAGCCTGAGTGGCTTGAAACATAACTCCCATCGCAACCTGGATTTGAGCTTGTGCATGTGGCATTTGTTGTAGCTGTTGAGCCAGATTCATCACCACTATTGTTATCTCAGGTGGTGGTGGTGGTAAATTTGTAGGGTTTGCCGGCTCGGGATTACCCTGTGCGTAATTGTTCTCTTGACTAGTCTCATCCGCCGGTGGTGGTGGTGGGACTGTGTTTCAGGTCTGTCGGGTCACTCTACGGCCTGACATATTTACTTTCGAGATGGATGGTGCCTGAAAATCATCAAAATCAGTGAGAAATCATTTATACTTCATGTAGGCACGCTAACCGATATAAAATTTGAATCCTCAATTCATTCTGAAAAAAAATAGTCTTTTCTATGTAGGGTCGATGGTGAGGGTCGATGGTGAGTCCGACCCTGGGTATCCGACCCTGGGAATGTCCTGTTCTTCCCGAGAGCTGAGGGTCGATGCGAGGGTCAATGGGTGTCCGACCCTCAGTCCGACCCTTGAATTTCTGTCAGATTCCCAAGAGCCGAGGGTCGATTGGAGGGTCGATCCGAGGGTCGATGGTGTCAGTCGAATTGTCCGACCCTCGGACCAAAAATCAGATTTTTATGATCCGATTCTAGGTCAATTCTCACTATTCCTCCTCCGTTTCGACTCATCTCTACTCTCCGAGTTGCTACAGTGCTACTTCACTATTGTGGATCGTTCTTAGTCCGAGTTTCGACATCCACATCACCTCTACAGGTAAAATTTCCCAACTTTTCCTGTTTTTAGGTTTTTATTTCTAGGTTTTTGCTCATTTAGCTCGTATTTTCCAAATTAAACTTTTTCCAACCGTAAAAATTCTATTTTTATTGGGGGCTTTTGTTATTGGGGTCTTGAGGAATGAAAGCCCTCAAAAAATTTTCAGTTTCATCGGTTGGTTATCGAGAAACATAAATTTTTCTCTTTTTGCCCTAATTTATTGAAATTTTTGATTTTTCTTCAATTTCTTCAAATTGGACCTTATCCGTTAAAATTTTCTACTGCATGTAGATTGTAGGATGTATTTTAACCAACGTAAGTTCTTACGCCCACTTGTATGGTGGGAAATGGGACTTTATGGTCAACTTACGTCGTTATTAAGTCAATTTTTGGATTTTATCCTACTAACTCATGGTTCATTTTCTCTTTCTTATTTTTGCAGATACTATGGCCCATACCAAAGTGCCAAGATTGCGTGATCCACTCCGCTTCCGTTCGAATGAAGCTGAGGCACAGTATGCTGACTATGCCCGTAAGAAAGTAGAAGGGGGTCGCGTGGTGAACTTGGCTGAGCTAGCCTTGTTCAATGTGGAGGGAGCATTCGGTGATATGGGGTGGCTCCCTGTCATCACATACGACGCGTGCACCTATCCAGACTTGGTGCGCCAGTTCTATTGTAATCTCCAGGTGGTGGGGAATTACAATGATGTTGAGCACGGCCAGGAGTTGCGCATCACCAGCTACTTCAAGGGGGTGCACATCTCCTTTGATTATCGGCAACTGGCCGATCTGTTGGGCATTGCCTATGATGGCCCTATGGTGTCTTTGTCGTGGCCGGAGAGCCACGTTTGTTGAGATGGAGATGAGAGCTGAGATCGACAACCGGTTGCTCCGTCCCGATAGATGGCAAATGAGAGCTTGCTACTTCCGTCTGCTCCACGGGTCTTCGCAAGATTATCCAAAGATAATCCGATCCCGCAGAGTGGGCATTATGAGAGGGTTTCTCAGCTGACTCAGTTCTTGATCTACTGCATCTGCACTCGTCAGCCGGTCTGCCTTCCTTACATCATCATGCGGACGATGATTAGTGCTACATTGTCCGGTCATAGTGGTAATCTACCCTATGGACATATGATTACAGTTGTAAGACCCGTGTCAATTTAAC
>JAMYWD010002230.1:0-11597 GCA_028583415.1 Protea cynaroides
CCGCCGGTCATACTCCTTACCCTTCACAGTATGCTACCCATAACCTTTCTAGATTTCCAATTAACCAAAATGCTTCGAACCCCCCTTTTCCTACTACTAAGAACAGAACTCTTCCCCTACCCAATCGTCCTCCTAACCGTATGCTTTTTCATCCTATCACCTGTGATGTCCTTGAATCTATGATGGCCCTGGCCAGCAAGAAGAATGATGAAGAAGTAGTTGAAGTAGTATCGGATGATGTAGAAGAAGAAGATGAAGAAGAAGAAGATGGAATAGAAGAAGATGAAGATGAAGATGATGCAAAGGAAGAAGATGAAGAGCAAGCCGGAAAAGAAAATGAAGATCAATTAGAAAGAAGCAAGAGGAAAAAAGATAGAAGACTGTACCCCGAAATGGATTAGAATATTATTACTAGAGCGGTGGAGACATGGGAAGACCTAGAAGCTTCCCTTAGGGACCCTCACCAGTTTTTTCATAATGCTAATTAGTCCCTTTTCTAGCTGTCTTGTGTTGTTTTGTAGCCAATTGGCAATTTGATGTTCATTAGTCTTCATTAAGTCGATCGGGTCCTGTGTTGGATTCCAAGTTGTAGTCCCTTTTCTTTGTTCTTTTGGTCTGTTTTGGCCTTGTGCCTTATTTTTTTGGCTTCCCTCTATTGTGTGGGATAGCTTGTAGTGTGCTCCCGTCTTTGGGTTTTTAATAAAATTATTTAGTTTCCCAAAAAAAAGAAGAAGAAATAAGAATGAAGAAAAAGAAAGAAGAAAGAAGAAAAATGAAGAAGAAAGAAGAAGAAGAAGAAGAAGAAGAAGAAGAAGAAGAAAATGAAGAAAAAGAATAAGAATAAATAGAAGAAGACGAATGAAGAAGAAGAAGAAGAAGAAGAAGAAGAAGAAGAAGAAGAACGAAGAAGACTGAAGAAGAAGAAAGAAGAAGAAGAAGAATGAATGAATGAATAATGGAAAAGAAGAATAAAGAAAAAGAAGAAGATTAAGTAGAAGAAGACGAATGAAGAAGAAGAAGATGAAGAAGAAGAAGAAGAAGAATGAAGAAAATGAATGAGAAAGAAGAAAGAAGAAGAATGTAGAAGAAGTTAAACAAAGAAGAAGAAGAAGAATGTTGAAGAGGAATGTAGAAGAAGAAGGAAGAAGAAAGAAGATGAATGAAGAATGAAGAAGTAAAAGAAGAAGAAGAAGAAGATGATGTAATTAGTTGTAGGAAGAAGAAGAAGCACAAAAAAGAATGAAGAAGAAGAAGAAAGAAGAAAAAGAAGAAGTGCGCCAGCGCACTTCTGAAGGGCGATGGCGCACCGGGCACTAGTGCACTTCTTCTTCTTCTTTCTTCTTTCATCATCTTCTTCTTCTTTTTCTTTTTCTTTCTTTCTTCATCTTATTCTTCTTCATTCTTTTTCTTCTTTCTTCTTCTTTATTCTTCTTCTTTCTTCTTCTTCTTCTTCTTCTTCTTCTTCTTCTTCTTCTTCTTCTTCTTCTTTTTCTTTTTCTTCTTCTTCTTCTTATTTTTTTCTCCTTCATTCTTCTTCTATTTTGCACCATTTTGTGATAATATGGGTTACGATCATCTCATCTGTTAGCATCTAAGTTTTATTCTTCTGACAATCTGAGTTGCAGAACCAACTCCGTCTTCTTAGTATTAAGCCACCCTCAAATTCAACCGCATTTGGTTTTCCTCTGTTTCTAGAAGATGCAGCTCAGATTGTCAGAATAATAAAATTTGAATGCTAACTTCATGAGATGATCATGAACCATATTGTGATAAAATGGTGCAAAATGTGATCGTGCTCTTTGAATGATGAAGAATAAGATGAAATGAAGAAGAAAGAGGAAAAAGAAGCAGAAGAAGAAGAAGAAGAAGAAGAAGAAGAAGAAGAAGAAGAAGAAGAAGAAGAAGAATAAGTAGAGGAGGAAAGAAGAAGAATGAAGAAGAAGAAGAAAGAAGAAGAATGAAGAAGAATGAAGACGAAGAAGAAAGAAGAAGAATGAAGAAGAAGAAGAAAGAAAGAATGAAGAAGAAGAAGTATGCCAGTGCATGTAAGATCCGTACGCCACAAACCCGGTCTAACAACTCGTTTTTTTTTGGGGGGGGTTTTGTTTCCCCCCACCCCCAACCCCGGAGAAGGGGGGGGGGGGGGGAAAAAAAAAAACGAAAAAAAAAAGAATAAAAATAAGAAAATTTTCCGCGTTATCCAAACTTTACACGCATCCACAATCATAATCAGAGTAATACACAATAGCGGAAAATTTATAAATAATATGAACTGAGAACTTAAATGATACCCATATATAATAGCAAATTATTCTGTGTTTAACTAAGACATAAATATTTAAATACCAAATACATGTCTTATAAAATCCAATAAATAAACCTACAAAAATATCTAATCGAATACACACGAGTTGCACTCGCAAAAGGAGTCGTGTGTATCGTCTTCAGCTCCAACTTCCATAGCTGCTACAGTTCCGTACGCTGACGCATTCATGTAATCTTCGACTGTATAACCTGCATCATCAACTAAAAATATTCGACGTCGAGGGGTGAGCACACAACACGGCTCAGTGAGTAGCCAAAACAATGCAACATTACATATGCATGCAAAAAGTCAATTCATATCTTTGGTCTTGGTTTATAGTTTGCAATGTGCAATAGAAAGGTTGGGTGGTCAAAGGTTAACGTTTATTGACACCGCCTCTATACATAGGGTGTGGAAGCCCGCCCGAAGGTTAACGTTTATCGTCGTCCCCATCCACCCTACCATAACATTATACAACAAAGGTCAACGTTTATTACTATATAATGCTATACCAACACGTAAGCCCCTGTTAGCGAGGGCTTGCAAACTGGGCTCGCTACTAACCAATCCTAATGCCAAACGGTGTATCCAAGGCCTCACCCCAAAGCATCCCTCGTAACATCCATAGAGATAGAGCTAAGGCCCCCGGTAGAGTCGAGACTACAAGGACCGAGACCACCTCCCGATACACTACGACATAATAGTTCCGCTAAGGTAATGGCGATACGACGATGCCAATGCACATGACTTGAGTTAGAGATAGAGCTAAAGTGCTGAGACCCGCCAAAGGTTAACGTTTATTGACGTTCTCATCACACCTCCCCTGATACTCGCTCGCATCAAGCACATCAACCACACACATACAAGTACATGCCTATTCCTATCATCATCATCATCATCATGTTATAAACAATAAAGTAAATATGCATGAACAAGTAATAGAAATATTGGATGGCATCTTTGTATGCGCATTACAAACATATTCGCATAGAATCAAACATGGCATAGGACTCAAGAAATAGAAAACAGTTTATTATTAACCAATTTAGTTTGGGGTTAAGGTTCCTCACCTTAGCTTGCTAATAGATACTTTTCCAAGCTTTAAAATCACCTTTATAATGTTACTATACTGCTAGCAAACCTAACAAAGTTGATAGAATTTAATTAGAATTAATTCAGAATTGAAAAACCATTCTCGGCAACCGAGGGTCGATGCTAGGGTCGATGCTAGGGTCGATGGGTCTATCGACCCTCCCTCTATTCTGAACTTCCCGAATGATGAGGGTCGATGGTCAGAAACACCTAGGGTCGGATGGTCTATCAACCCTCGGTTCGACCCTTAGTGCACTCTGGTCCAATTTCCACTTTTAATCCATTCTTCGTGTTTGGGGTCCTATGACTTGCTTCCTACATTCATTCAACAGTCAATCCATGGTCTAGAACCATGTATAATCCATCTAGATAGCTTTTGTGCATCCTCCTATGGTTTTCCATGAAAACCTAACCATGGATGGATGGTTTGGGTTTCTCCGAAATCCTACACTCAACCATATCTAACCTAAGGTCTGTAGAAACTCATGGAATTAGTATCCATACCTGAGAAGATTACTTTTCTCTGTAATTTCTTCTCCTTTTTTCTAGATTCTCTTCCTTGCCTCTCTTCTTCCTCCTTTCCTTCTCCTCTCTTTCTCTCAATTCAATTAGGGTTGTGAAATGAGTGAAAGTGGCTTAAGGATGTCCTTTAAATAGACTAGGAATGTCCTATAATAATCCCAATGAGATTTGGAAAGAATCCCAACCGAAAATTAGGAAATTTCCAAATTTCAATTTCGTCGGAAACCGAGGGTCGATGGGAGGTCGATGATCCCGTCGACCCTAGGGTCTTAAACTGTCCGACCCTCCCTTCAAAACTGAGGGTCTGACTTTGCTTTTTTGGGAGGTCCGACCCCGCTTCACTGGGTGTGCGACCCTGCCCTAGAATTAAGTGTTTTTGGGTCGATTTCGTACCTAGGATCTCGATCTCCTTCATGCCCTTGGTCCATTTGACTCGACCATGATGGGTAAACCTGGTTCAAGATGGTAAGACCGGGTTAAATTGAGACGGTTTTACAACTCCCCCCAAATTATAAAAATTTTGTCCTCGAAATTGTACGTACCTTCTGAATCAAACAAGTCAGGGTATTGCTTTCTCATAGCATTTTCTTCTTCCCATGTAATCTCTTCCATGTCTCTACTTTTCCATGTGACCATAACATAGTAGATATCTCTGTTGCGTAGACGTTGAACCTTTCGACTAGTGATTTCTGTTGGTGTTACTTCAAATGTCAAATCATCAGTCAATTCTGGCAAATCTACTGTCAAAACATGCGTTGGGTCTTTGACATACTTCTTCAATAAGGATATGTGAAATACGTCATGCACACTTGACATAGATGGTGGTAGTGCTAACTGATAAGCTACTTTCCCACGCTTAGCCGGAATCTCATATTGTCCGACATATCTTGGACTTAGTTTTCCTTTCGTTCGAACCTCTTCAATCCTCGCATAGGCGATACTTTCAAAAATACTTTTTCGCCTACGGCGAACTCTAGATCTCTTCGTCGAGTATCTGCGTATTGCTTCCGACGGTTCGAGCTACTCTTACTCTTTCCTTGATGATGTCGACCACCCGACAAGTCTCTTCAACAAATTCCGGTCCAACAATACTACGTTCTCCAACTTCATTCCAAAACAAGGGAGTTCGACACTTCCTACCATACAAGTGCTTCATAAGGTGACATCCGTATAGTAGCCCGATAAGTTGTTATTGTAAGCGAACTCGATCAATGATAACTTTTCGTCCCATGATCCCTTGAAATCAATCACACATGCTTGTAGCATATCTTCTAAAATCTGAATTTTACACTCCGACTGTCCGTCTGTGCGTGGGTGGAATGCAGTGCTGAACTTCAATGTTGTGCCCATGGCCTTTTGCAGTCCTTCCCAAAATTTGGAAGTAAATCGTGGATCTCTATCGGACACAATGCTTTTTGGAACACCATGTAACCGAACAATATTATCCACATACAGCTTTGCTAACCTTTCGAGTGTATATTGGGGTCGTATCGGTATGAAGCGAGCTGTTTTAGTCAGACGGTCTACAATAACCCAAACTGCGTCAACTACTCGAGGAGTCGTGGTAGTCCCGTGACGATGTCCATAGTGATGCAGTCCCATTTCCATGCTGGTTCCGTAATGGTTGTAACAGTCCTGCGGGTCTTTGTCGTTCCGCCTTTACCTTCTGACAATTTAGGCATTGAGACACGATCTTGGCTACATCTGCCTTCATTGCCCTCCACCAGTATAATTTCTTTAGGTCATGATACATCTTTGTACTTCCAGGATGTACAGAGTAGATGGTGGTGTGGGCTTCTTTCATGAGTCGATGTCTAATGTCTACACTTTCTGTTTCGGGTACACATATTCTTCCTTTGTATTTCATACGAGTCCATGTAAGACCCGTGTCAATCTAACCCGGTCTTACCACCTTGAACCAAGTTTACCTATCATGGTCGAGTCAAATGGACCAAGGGCGTGAGGAAGATCGAGATCCCAGGTATCAAATCGACCCAAAAACACTTAATTTAAGGGGAGGGTCGCATACCCAGCTAAGCAGGGTCGGACCTCCCAAAGCAGAAAGTCAGACCCTCAATTTTGAAGGGAAGGTCGGACATCTTGAACCCTAGGGTCGACGGGATCATCGACCCTCGGTTACCGTAGGAAATAGAATTAGGAAATTTCCTAATTTTCGATTGGGATTCTTTCCTAATCTCAAAGGGACTTATTTTAGGATGTTCCTACTCTATTTAAAGGACGTCCCTAAGCCTTTTTCACTCCTTTTACAACGCTAATTGAATTGAGAGAAAGAGAAGAGAAGGAGAAGAGGAAGAAGAGAAACAAGGAAGAGAATTTAGCCAAAAGAGAAGATTTGCAGAGAAGGAGTGTTCTTCTCAAGTATGGATACTAATTCCATGAGTTTCTACAGACCTTAGGTTAGCTATTGATGAGAGTGTGATCTCGGAGAAACCCAAACCATCAACCCATGGTTAGGTTTTCATGGAAAACCATAGGAGAATGCATGAAAGCTATCTAGGTGGGTTATACATGGTTTCAGACCATGGAATGAATGTAGAATGGAAAGTAGGAACAAAACATAGGATCCCAAGCACGAAGAATGGACTAAAAGAGGGAATTGGACCAAAGTGCACCGAGGGTCGCATCGAGGGTCGATGACCATCCGACCCTAGGTGATCCTGACCATCGACCCTCAGTATTCGGGAAGTACAGAGTTTGGGGAGGGTCGCACCCAGGGTCGATCATGACTCCGACCCTACCTCCGACCCTCAGTTGAAAGAATGGTTTTTAAATTCAGAATTAATTCTAATTAAATTATATCGACTTTGTTAGGTCTTCTTGCAATATAATAACAATATAAAGGTGATTCTAAAGCTTGGAAAAGTATCTATTGGCAAGCTAAGGTGAGGAAACGGAACTCTAAACTAATTGGTTAATAACAAACTGTTTTCTATTTTCTTGAGTCTAATGCCATGTTTGATTCTATGCGACTATGCTTGTAATGTGCATACAATATGTCATCCAATATTTCTATTACTTGTTCATGCATATTTACTTTATTGTTTATAACATGATGATGATGATGATGATAGGAATAGGCATGTAATTGTATGTGTGTGGTTGGTGTACTTGATGCGAGCGAGTATCAGGGGAGGTGTAATGAGAACGTCAATAAACGTTAACCTTTGGCGGGTCTCAGCACTTTAGCTCTATCTCTAACTCAAGTCTTGTGCATTAGCATCATCGTATCGCCATTACTTTAGCAGAACTATTATGTCGTAGAGTATTAGGGGAGGTGGTCTCGGTCCTTGTAGTCTTTAACTCTACCGGGGGGGCTTAGCTCTATCTCTATGGACATTCTGAGGGGATCTTTGGGGTGAGGCCTTCGATACACTGTTTGGCATTAGGATTGGTTAGTTGTGAGCCCAGTTTGCAAGCCCTCGCTAACAGGGGCTTACATGTTGGTATGGTATTATATAGCAATAAACATTAACCTTTGTTGTATAATGTCATGATTAGGGTGGATGGGACGACGATAAATGTTAACCTTCGGGCGGACTTCCACACCCTGTGTATAGAGGCGGGGTCAATAAATGTTAATCTTTGACCACCCAACCTTTCTATTGCGCATTGCAAACTATAAACCAGACCATAGATATGAATTGATTGCATGCATATGTAATGTTGCATTGTTTTGTCTACTCACTGAGCCGTGATGTGTGTTCACCCCCTCGACGTCGAATATTTTTAGTTGATGATGCAGGTTATACAGTTGAAGAATACATGAATGCTCCAGCATACGTGAACGTGGCGGCAATGGAAGCTGAAGCTGAAGTAGATTCACATGACTCCTCTTGCGAGTGCAACTCATGTGTATTCGACTAGATTTTCTTAGTTTTCTTTATTTGGATTTAATAAAGACATGTATTTGATAATTAATTATGTCTCACTTGATACAGAATAATTTTGCTATTTAATATTACTATCACAGTAGATCCTCAGTTCATTTTATTATAAGATTTCCGCTATTGTTATTTACTCTGATTATGATTACGGATGTGTGTAAGTTTAGATAACACGGGGATAGCCTACTTGAGATCCTGGTTGAACAGTTGGTTTGCTAGCGGTTCATCACACCATTCTAAATGGTGCAGAATTGGGGTGTGATAACTTGGTATCAGAGCATCTCAGGCCTTTTCCGCTAAACTAACATACATTCGAGACAATTGTGAACTGAGATAGGATAAAAGTAAAAACAGTAATATAAACACACCGTAAGCACAAGTGATGGTTGAGACCAAATTTAAAAAGAGAATAATGCATCTATTAAAGGGGAAATAAATTACATACAATGAGTGAGAGAAACAAAATGTATATACATAAATAAAGCAGAGTACAGTCCACAACCCGGACGATTACTCTGTAGTTCAAGAAAATAAAGTACAATCAAGAAGTTGGAGGCGAAGGAGGAGGCGGGGCCTCACGATCTCTGTCATAGTCCTCAGCATAGACTCTAGTCAACCAGGCTATTTGAGTCTGGGTCGTCTGGAGACTAGTTGTGAGATCGGCTACTCTCCGATCAATCGCACGTTGTACCTCTAGAAGCTCTCCCATCCGTGTGTCTGATACACGCTGAGCGTCTAGCAACTCCTCCATCCTCAAGTCAGATCTGCGCTGAGCCTCCCCGATCTCCTGCAGCATCTCCATCATGTCAGAAGGTGGGAGTGAAGGACCAGCCTCAGGTACAGGAGCCGCCTCAGAAGAAGTGCCAACTCTAGCCGCATGTATAGGGGAAGGCGGTGGTATCGAGTCGACATCCATATACATACGGTCATCATCGTCGACAGTATCCACACGAGCTCTAGCAGCGACAACAGCGGCCTCGGTGTCAGCCATCTTGATGCGAGTGTGAGGGCGCACCATCTCGTTCCTCTCCTCATCACTGACCTGGGCATCCCGTATACCCATCTTGTAGATATCCTCCAAATCTAGAGGCGACGAGAAGGTCTTCTCCTGGATCTTCTCATCTACCAGGTCAACCACCAGACGGGCAGTAGAACTGTAATCATGTGTCAATAGGGTAGATTACCCCTATGATCGGACAATGTAGCACTAATCATGGTCCGCATGATGATGTAAGGAAGGCGGACCCGGCTGTCCGTGCAGATATCTGTCTATCAAAAACTAGGTCAGTCGAGAAACCCTCTCATAGTGCCCACTCTGTGGGATCGGATTATGCTTTGGATAATCTTACGGAAGACCCGTGGAGCTGGACGCGTAACGGGCTCTCATCCGCCTCGATCAGGTCGTAACAACCGGTTGTCGATCTGCGCCCTCATCTCCATAGAAACAAATTGTGGCTCTCCGGGCGCACAAGTACACCATGGGGCCGTCATAAGGTATGCCCAACAGATCGGCCGGTTGCCGATAATCAAAAGAAATGTGCACCCCTTTAACGTAGCGGTGATGCGCAACTCCCGACCATGCTCAACGTCATTGTAATTCCCCACCACTTGGAGATTACAATAGAACCGGGCGCACCAAATCCGGACATGTGCATGCGTCGTAGGTGATGACCCGGGAGCCACCCCATATCACCAAATGCCCTCTCTACGTTGAACAAGGCTAGCTCAGCCAAGTTCACCATATGACCACCCTCCACTTTCTTACGGGCATAGTCGGCATATCGTGCCTCGGCTTCATTAGAACGGAGCGAAGTGGATCACGCACTCTGGGTATCTTGGTACGAGCCATGGTATCTGCAGATAAGAAAGAGAAAGGGAGACAAGGGGTTAATAGGGCAAAAATCCAAAATTTACGAGGTAAGTTGCCCAAAAGGCTCACTTTTCACCATACATGTGGGTGGGAGGACTTACTTAGGTTCCAACACACCCTACGACACTCACACAGTAGGAAATGGAAACCCACGAAGACCAATTTGAAGAAATTTCAAGAAAATGAAAATTTTGACAAATTAGGGCAAAAATGACAAATTTTTGAGTTTCTCGATAACCAACCGATGAAATTCAAAATTTTTTGAGGGCTTTCGTTCCTCGAGATACCAATAACAAAAGCCCCCAATAAAAATCAAATTTTTACGGTTGGAAAAAGTTTAATTTGAAAAATACAAGTTAAATGGACAAAAACCTAGAAAAGAAAACCTAAAAACAGGTAAAAATGAGAGAACATACCTGTATGGATGACGTGGACATCGAAACCCGGAGTCAAACCGATCAAAAATAGTGGAGTAGCACTGTAGCAACTCAGAGAGGAGAGACGAGTCGAAATGGGAGGGAAATAATAAGAAATGACCCAAAATCGGATCTTAAAAATCTGATTTTTAGTCTGAGGGTGAAAACTAAGGGTCGGAACTGAGGGTCGGACACCCATCGACCCTCACATCGACCCTCAGCTCTCGGGAAGAACAGGTTATTCCCAAGGTCGGATACTAAGGGTCGGACAAACCATCGACCCTCACCATCGACCCTGCATAGAAAAGACAGTATTATTCTTTAAAAATGAGCTGGAAATTGAATTTTATATCGGTTAGCGTGCATACATGAAGTATAAATGATTGTTTTACCTATTTGATGATTTCAGGCACCACCAATCACAGAAGGAATTATGTCTGGACGTAGGGTAACCCGATAGAACCGAAATGCAGTTCCACCACCACCACCCGTGGAGGAGACCAGTCAGGAAAATAATTATGCACCGGATAATCCAGAACAGGCAAACCTTACAAATTTGCCACCTCCACCACCAGAGTAAACAACCGTGGTGATGAATCTGGCTCAGCAGCTGCAACAGATGCAACAAGCATAGGCTCAGATGCAAGTTGCGATGGGTATTATGTTTCAAGCCACGCAAGTTGTACCTATGCAGACAGGACAAGCTAGTGCAGCACCGGTGGGTAATCACCCAGCACCTCAGACACCTCAACAACCTGCTGCACAGATTCAGTATAGGCTCCGGAAGCAGCTCAGGTTAATTACCAGTATCCACCCCATGTGTTTGGGGCATATCCCCAAAATCAGTTGGATCACTCTCGATTGGTGGAGATATTTTTGAAGATGAAGCCTAGCGAATTTAATGGCAAGCCGTCTGATCCATTATGGCCAGCACACTAGATAGACGAGATGGAGAGAAATTTTCTTATGATGACTATTACAGAAGAAAAGAAAGTACTATGTGCCACCTTCATGCTCAAAGGCGATGCACATCACTGGTGAAAATCTACTCAGGACTATCTATTGACCAAGCACGCCCAACTGACTTGGGCTACATATAAAGAAGCTTTCTTTGAGAAGTATTTTCCACGAAGCTTCAAAGATCCTATGGAGAAGGAGTTCCTGAGTTTATATCAGGGACAGATGTCAGTGGATGCATACCAACAACGTTATGAGGAGCTGTTTTTCTTCGCACGACCGAGTATGCGGGAAGAAGAAACCAAAACCCGTAGGTTCGTCACGGGACGGAGAGGAAGCATCGGAGAGCATGTTCGGGCTTAGAAAAGAAGATTTATAATGAAGCTGTCCAAATAGCTCAAGTCATTGAATCGAGCCGGAATGAGAGTTATTTCACCGTGAGCGGGGTATCAAAAGGTCAGCTGGAAATTCTTATAACGGAGGCAATAACAAGACATATAAGCCTTTTCGCCCTTAGAATTTTAATGTTG
>JAMYWD010002231.1:0-11575 GCA_028583415.1 Protea cynaroides
GGGCGTTGGTCAACCCGAATGACATGACTAGAAACTCATAATGCCCATACCTCGTCCTGAAAGCAGTCTTCAGAATATCTCCAGCCTTGATCTTCAGTTGGTGATACCCCGATCGAAGATCAATTTTTGAGAAAACCTTTGCACCCTGCAATTGATCGAACAGATCATTGATTCTAGGCAAAGGATACCGATTCTTGATCGTTAACTTGTTCAGCTCATGGTATTCAATGCATAGTCTTACACTTCCGTCTTTCTTCTTGACAAATAATACAGGTGCTCCCTAAGGCGATATGCTAGGTCGAATGAAACCCTTATCTAACAATTCTTGTAATTGGGTCTTCAACTCCTTTAACTCGGTAGTGGCCATCCTGTATGGTGCTTTAGACACCGGCGCCGACCCTGGCATAAGGTCTATCACAAACTCTGTAGCTCTGTCCGATAATAGACCTGGAAGCTCCTCTGGAAATACATCTGGGAACTCTTGAACCACATCTATATCTACCATCTTGTGTGACTCCGCCGTGATGTCGACTACAGAGACTAGATACCCCACTCCCCCTTTCTCTAAGCATCGCTTAGCTTTTAGGGTAGAGAGGATCAGCTTCCGCTTCCTGGGTAGCTTGGTCCCAGTGAAGCTATACTCCTTCCCCTTTTTGTCTGTAAGCACAAGCTTCCTTTCACCACATAATAGGATAGCTGAATGATGGCCTAGCCAATCCATTCTCAAGATGACATCAAAGTCTGCCATCTCGAGTAGCACCAAACTTGCTTCTAAGTCTTGGCCCTCAATACATACTGTACATGGTCCATAATATTCAGTCAAAGCCACTTCGACTCCTAGCGGAGAGCGAACTATCAAGCTTGGGTTCAAGTGCTTAATTGGTAACTCCATTCGCTTCCCAAAGGAAATAGAAACAAAGGAGTGTATGGCCCCAGAGTCAAATAGTACTCTGGCAGGTATACTAGCTACATTTATAATTCTTGAAATTTTATTATCCCTTAGTTCTACATGCGCATACACACACTGAAAATAGTAAGCCAAATAGTAAGGGATAGAGTCATACCAGTGACCACATCGGGTGATGCGGCTGGCTCTTCGGTAGTGACCGCATATACTTTTCCTTGATGGGGAGGTTGCTTCCTAGGTAGAGTGCAGGTCTTTGCAATATGACCCACTTGCTGACAGTTGCAACATTTAATGTTCGGGTTGTGTCCAGCGAACTGTGGCACAGGTGGTGCCGTATTGTTCCTTGCAGGCACTGTAGCGGTCTGAGCCCTGTATGGGCGGAAAGGTCTATTGTTACCGCCACCTGAATCTCAATAGCGGGTCTCTTCACTCCTCTGTTCTGTGCAAAGAAGCTGTCCCTCTGACTAGATTCTATCACTCTCGCAACCTACACAGCCTCATTGTAAATTTTCTTGTCCAGACCCAATATATGCTCTCTGATGCCTCCACGTAGTCCCATGGTGAACCTACGTGTCTTGGTCTCTTCTTCTTGCATACTTGCCGGTGCGAAGAAAAATAACTCCTCGTACCTCTACTGGTAAGCATCCACAGTCGACTGAGACTATTGTAGATTGGGGAACTCCCTCTCCATCTGATCCTGAAACTCTTCGTGAAGTATTTATCGATGAAGGCAACTTTGAATGCTTCCCAATCCACTTGTGTATGCTTCGTCTCCAGATATGCCCGTGTAGAATTCCACCAAGCATTCGCATCTTCCTTCAGCATATGAGTGGCAAACATGACCTTTTCATCCTCTGAACAAGTCATCAGTCAAAAATTCTTCTCCATTTCTACAATCCACTGTGCTGGCCACAATGGTTTCCCTGTCTTACCTGTGAATGAAGAAGGCTTCAGCTTTAAGAATCTGTCCACCGCCCGACTCAGATCGTGCTGTCCCTGTGTATTCATTCCGTACCATGGTGGTGGATGCGGATATGCTCCCTGATAAGCAGAAGATGACGGAAACTGGTGCGGTGGTGGTACATTTTGGGGTTGGCCCATTGGCCCTGGACTACCATGCATCGACTGTGTAGTATTATTCCCTCCAGACTCGGGCGTACCTCCAGTGGGAACAGAACCCGATGGCCTAAACATCTTCAATATCTCGCTTAGGAATTCTTTCTACTGATCTTGCATTTGATAGACCAGATTTGTAACAATGGTCTCAAAATTCCTGTGAGGTGGCCCAGGAAAATTCGTCGGTACCCTTGGGACCTGTTCTTCCTCAACTTCCGGGGTTGGCTCTCTAACATGGCCTGGTTCAACCTGTTCTTCTTCCTCGAGGCGCATCCTAGCCTGGTGACGCTTTTGACCCCTACGACCGTTTCCGCCCACCATCTCAGACTATTATGTTTGGATCTGAGAAGAAGACATAACACATGAGAATGAAACAATAGTAGTGGTGTTAGTCTTGAACAATATAAGGCGAAACAGACGAAAGGTAGAATTTAAATCTACAAAAATTTTCAAATTTTTTTCATGATTTTTCTGGCTGTTTTATAGCTGACCGGTCGCAACATACCGGTCGCTACTCTGTAGAAAGTGGTGCGACCGGTATAGTCGACCGGTCAGAATGAAAATTCTGACCGAGACATAGCGGTCGCAGCCCTGTAGGGGTACCGGTCGACACTCTGTAGAAAGTGCTGCAACCGGTATAGTCGACCGGTCAGAATTCCATTCTGACCGAGACATAGCGGTCGCAGCCAGTCTGGGGTACCGGTCGACACTCTATAGAAAGTGCTGCGACCGGTATAGTCGACCGGTCAGAATTCCATTCTGACCGAGACATAGCGGTCGCAGCCAGTCTGGGGTACCGGTCGACCGGTATATCGACCGGTATGCCCAGAAAGGCTTTAAAAATCGCAAAAAGTGAGAATTTTCTCACTTTTTCTTTCTCTTTTCTCTCCGGTGGCGATTTCTCTCTGCCATCCTGAGTTGCTACAGTCTGGCCGGTGACCTTAGAAGCCGATTTCTTCTGTTTAAAGCTTAGTACATTGTCTCCAGGTAGGTCTCTTTCCTCTCTTTCAAGTTTTTATAACTTTTTCATATCGTCTTTATGTAGAATTCTAGGTTTTTCTTTGATTGAGAGATTCCAACCGTAGGAACTCTTTTCCTTCGGCTTAGAAAGGGTTTAGGGACCCCTAAGAGCAAAAGCCCTCAACCAATTTGAGGTTTCACCAAACGGTTTTTGGAAAAATCGAATTTTTACAATTTTTGACCTAGGTTTCCAAAAATTTTGAAATTTCTTGGTTTTTCTTAAATTCTTGAAATTGCTTATTGTAATTGCCTGTGTTTGATTTGTTGAAGAGTGTGGGGGTTACGTAAGTCCTCCTCCCCAAGTTTTTGGGTGAGTTCGAGGCTTTTTCCCAAATTACAGTCATTATGCTGCCGAAATTTTGACAAAATTTAACATTTTCTTCTTATTTTCTTTTGTTTTGCAGTTTAATGGCTCCACGACGTGCTCTTGGCAAACGTCCTCATGGCTCGAGCGTGCGCGCTTCTCACCCACCAGGTCCACAACTCGACAAGCATTGGTTCCGTTCCTTGGAGGCACAAGCTCGTTTCCCCTGGTTTGATAGCAAAAACATCGAATCTGGGCGGCGAGTTAACTTGGATCAGTTGGACAGGTTCGATGTGCAAGCAGCTTTTGACGCGCTTGGGTGGGTGCCTGTAATCTCATACACAGATACCACTCGTCCCAACCTGGTTATGCATTTTTGTGCTAACCTGGAGCTTCATGGGGATGTCAACGATCCCAATCAGGGTAGGGACTTGCGCATCTCTAGCTACGTCAAGGGTGTCCATATCTCCTTCGACACTCACCGATTGGCTGACCTATTGGGAGTACCCAATGATGGAGACTTGGTATACTGCCCTCCAAAGGTGAAGGGCTATCTAAGCGAGGACCTACGCCGAGAGATAGCAGAGCAGATCCTAAATCCTAGGGCTCCTATGAAGGCTGCTAGTCTGAAGCCCCTGGCTCGAGTTTATAGCCGCATCATCCAGCACAACATTGTGCCCCAGAGCGGCCACTACAGTGAGTTATCACAGCTCACTCAGTACATCACTTATTGCATCTGCACAGGGGAGTGGGTCTCTCTCCCTTACCTCATCATCCGGATCATGCATCAGGTAACCCTGGCCGATCAGGCCAGTAACCTTCCATACGGTCGTCTCATCACCTTCTTTCTACATCGCCTGGGTGTGAGCATGAGAGGCGAGGTGACTGTTGAGGATACCATGACATCCGACATTGACTAGGATGCCATTCAGAGGATGCAGATGGTCAATCTGCCCGTTAGCGATGACGAGTTAGAGGCTCGCCCTCGCCCACTCGGGAGGGTAGCAGCCGCAGCAGTAGCAACAGCAGCAGCCAATGCGGCCTATGCAGCAGATGCCGAGCGTGATGATGACGAGGATAGGGCAGAGGGTGTACCAGTGCCAGCTCCACAGCCTACACCTGCAGCACCACCATCTACATCTACAGCTGGACCATCTCATCCCCCTCCAGACCTGGTGTTGAGCATGTTTACTGAGATCAGGGACACCCAGAGGGTCATCCTCGAGTCTCAGCGAGAGATGGGTTAAGAGTTGGGACGTCTGGCTCGTAGCCTACGGGCGACACAGGACAAGGTACACTGGCTTAGGGTCGCTTACGAGCGAGATTATGACATAGTGGACCCTATTCCTCCTAGGCCCCCTACCCCATGATTGTCCCTTTTATTTTTCTCTCCTATGACTGTTTATATAACATGGTAACTGTCCGGTTTGTGGACTGTACCCTGTAACACTATTTTATCTGATACTCATTTTCTATTCAATGAAAGTTTTTATGGTTTTTCCTAACTAGTGCATGGGTATCATTAAAATTCTATATTTAATACAGTATATTATGCTCTTTCTTAATCCGACTCAGGTATCAAACAATGCTTAGGGTGTGTTTGTATTAAGATTTTTAAATTTTTCCTAACTCAGTTCATCGACTTAGTTAAGTGCAATATGGTCTGTGGACAGAGCCCGAGAGCTCTGATACCAAGTTATCAAACCCCAATTCTGATCCAACCAGAATGGTGTGAGTGAACCGTCATTGAACCAATGGTTCACACCAGGATCTCGAATAGACCGTGTCTTCTCATACAAACCATTGCACATAACCACAATCAGAATATAAATAATGCAGCAGAAGTCTTTAAATAAAATGAACTGAGAATATATTGATAAATTTAAATAAAATATCCAATTATTCAAATTCAAACATAAAATATAATATTCTTATATCCACTTAACCCAACTGAAAATAACAGAAAATAAATAAAAATCCAATCAAAGGTACACACAGAAAGGGCACTCGCATGAAGCGTCATGCTCCTCCTCTCCTGCCTGTACATCCAACGCAGCAATACCACCATACGCCGGAGTATTCACATAATCGTCCACCGAGTAACCTGCATCAACATCTAAAATAATGTACGTACAAAGGCTGAGCTCACAACTTAGCTCAGTAAGACAATCAGACAGTTTCACAATATTATGCATGAGTAACAATCATTTTATGTTGTGGTATGGTTTAAGTTTGCAATGTGCTATAGAAAGGTTTGGTGGCCCCCGCACCTCTATACACGAGTGTGTGGCACCTCATGGATCACACCCCCATTGGCCCACATGCACCCATCATGGAATAGAGATAGAGCTAAGATACCCCCGTACCTCCCCTGATGCTCTACCCATACCAATACCTAAGCCCCTACTGGCCAAGGCTTGTAAACTGGGCTCATAACTAACCAATCCTATATGTCATCAATGTACGCTCTATCCCAGCACAGCCGTCTACGGCATAGAGATAGAGCTAGAGCGTGCAGGCCGGGCTGGAGACCACAATACCTCACCTCCCCTTGATACCCTATCTGTAACTAACACACTAGGATAGAACAATACGCAGGTAGACCCTATCCCAACATAACTCCCTACGGCATAGAGATAGAGCTAAAGCATCGTGGACAAGTCAGCGTCGACCTCGGAGACCACAGTGCCACATAACCATGGCCAGGCCAGCATCAACATCGGAGACCACCATACCATGACCTTTCCTTGATGCCCCACCCGTACCAAGCATGTTAAGACAGAATACTACAAAAGGTACCAGTGTGAGGAATGATCCCAGGCCATGCCCCACTCCACACACTAACGAAAACAATCATATGCCTAACAATCACATCCTATCAATGCATGAACAATAATAATAACTGGAAGTAAACGATGGCATGTGAATATGCACAAACATCACATCATATATATTAAGTGTTAATAACAAAGATTTACTGTCCATTAATTATTAGGTATAGGTCAGATTCCCTTACCTGATGCTCGTTTGATAGCTTGCTCCACGTCGCAAGATCCAAACGTGCTTTCACAAAGTCCTACAATATTATTAGGGTTTCATTAGAATAGTTTCCTTAAGGTTTCACGTTGGTCGGAAACCAACAAGGTTACAAAATACCCTCACAGAGCTGACCGGTGGCATGTACCGGTCGCAGCTCTGTGGGGAAGATTGGCGACCGGTATGGTCAGCCGGTCCCCATAGACTAGCCCCCCGGTGGCAACATACCAGCCGCACTGTGTGCAACCGGTATAGTCGACCGGTATGTCTCCGAAAGACCATACTTGGGTTTTTCGACTGCCGTCGATCAATCTCTATGGATTTCTAGGGTTCCTCCTATCCATTCTATGTCTGAGCTATGAGTTAGAGTTATCTCCAACTCATTCAAGTCTTATTTCGATGAATATCATCTCGAAACTCGAATCTAGGGTTTGACGGCAACTTAGGGTTTAATATCCAATTTAGGGTTTTAGATCAATACCAACTTTGCATAGTATTGATCCACCCCTATAACTATCCTAGAGTCATAAGGTAAGAAGAATAGTTAAAACACTTACCGTCGACTGGCGTAAACTGAGCGTCGTCGAACGGCAATGGCGGCACCTCCTTCTTCTTCCTAGCTCCTTCTCCTTTCCATCCTCCGTCTCTTCTCTAGGGTTTGTGAGAGACAATGGAAAGGATTTGAGGAGGTTTAAGGGTGTATTTATAGGCTAAAATTAGGGTTTAGTAACCCTATTAGGATTAGGAAGGTTCAGGCATTAGGGTTTAGGAAAGTGGGACCCACAAAGATCAATTTTTGGATCTCCGTAGTCAACTGCTCAGAGCTCACCGATCGACCGGTACCAAGACTGGTATCATCGACCGGTCAACATAAAATCATGTTGATTTGATCATCTTTGGTCCGATTTCATACCTGTTTGTCATCCGCTCGTCCCGTCTGGCCCGGTGATGATCGGAAGACCTGCTATGACAGAAAACCAAGGTTTAGATCGGGTTTACGGAGTGCGGGTCTTACAATAAGACCCTTTTCTGGAGACTTTCTAATAGGGGATTGCATTATACCCGGGTAGGGCAGCAATGCCAAAGAAGAATTGTTTTAATAGTCTTTCCAAATTCCAATAGGAACGAAATTTCTAGGGGAGACTTCTAACATATCAGAGAGAATCCCATAAAAATTTGTGCTTCAAAATCTAAAAAAAATCACATGAGATGCACGTCCCAAATTTGGATCCTAAATCTGAAAATTTCAGATTAGAAATCTACTTTGTAAAATTTATCAAAAACATCAAACGTCATCATATAGCATTCAAATCTTCATCATCGAATAGTTTAAACAAATTATCATTGTTAGGGAATTATGCCACGCTGTCAATACAACCTCGACACGTAGGACTCGACCTGCAAGCCACGTGGAGATCTTTAATTCGATACTAAAAAAGCACCTTCGCAAGAGCAAAGGGTAAAAGCGACATTTCAGAAATATACACTATTCACTATAAATAGGGCAATTCCTGAGATTTCAGGTAACACAACATTTATTACTCATTTACTCATCCTTGGGATTATCGCTCTGACACTTGGGACAGAGAATCTCTCACCTACCCCACTTACATTTAAATACTGTTGTGGGCTTGAGACCGAGCCCATTGACTATTCACAGAGCCCTAACTTTTGCATCGGAGTGGACACGGGGCCACGGCCCCCCTCCTCCCCTTGTCGTTTCTTGTCTTGCAGGTCTAGTCAGCTTGGTGGGCCTACGAGACGGATGAGGGCCGAAATAGTTTGGCGCCCACCGTGGGGCCTCTTTGAGATTCGACGTCAGAAGATAAAGCCAGAGAGAAGTCTTAAGTCATGAGTCCAAGAAGAACACGAAGCCAAAGGGTCAGTCCCAACCCCCTTTGATCGACCAACGGATGAACCTCGAAGATGAACATAGGTCGGAGCCAAGGCCTAGCAGAGATAGAGGAAAGCGAGCAGCCGAGCCGGCACCCTCGTGGGAGGCATTCGTCACCTATGAGCAGTTTGAAACTGTGGCACAGCAACTCGCGGTGCTGACCAGATTTGTACAGGGGCTATAGACCCCGATCGTTGAAGCCACATCCCGTCCCCCCATAGGTGTTGTGTCCAAGGTAGAACGGAACTAGACCTAGCAGACAGGTGAACGGGGTGCACCCAGCTCCAGAATTAAGCGGCACGGGATCAACATCACAGCACGGGCGGATCCTTGTCAGAGAAAGGCTCGGCCAGTAGCCGAGAGCAATGACTGGACGAGGCGAAGAGGCCTTGGATGAACTTCTCATCCCGCAACACCCAGCGCTACCAGAGGTTGTCATGGGGGTAGACAAACAAAGTGCTCCCATGGACCCGGAGGTAGCCGCGAAAATAGCGGATCAATTGGCAGCCCTGCACCGAAAGGTCGAGACGATGGAAAAGGCAAGGATAACCCAGGATGAAGACAGGGATTATTCTACGGACAACCCTCTGACCGATATCATCATGAGGGTCCCCTTGCCCAAGTGGATTACAATGCCGCCAGTAGATTCCTACGACGGGTCCACCGATCCAGTCGACCACCTGAATAACATCGTAGGGGCGATGGTCCTCCACGCAAATCCTGACGCAATCATGTGTAGGGCCTTTCCCCTTACCATAAAAGGCGCGGCTCGGATGTGGTTCAACAACCTACCCTAAGGTCTATTGACTCTTTCAAGACAATGAGGAATTTATTCAGAATGCATTTCCAAGGAAGCAGGGTGCAGAGAAAGACAAGCACGCACCTTATGAATATGTGGCAGGGGCCTGGAGAGACCCTGCGGGCCTTCTTGGCCAGATTCAACCAGGAAGTTTTGCAAGTAAAGGATATCGACGAGGCGGTTCATTTCGCAATGTTGAGAGAAGCGGTCACTGACCCAAAGCTCAGGTTCTCCATCCCTAAGAAGGAACCGGCGGATTTACATGAACTCTTGGCACGATGTGAGAAGTTCGCCTCGGCCAACGAGATCTACGAGGCCAGCAAGGGCTTAGTTGATACTCCCCACAAGAGAACAGAAGAAAGGCCAGACCTCACACGGCCAGGAGAGACCAAGAGGTCTAGAAGGGAGGAGGCTCGAGCTAAAGGCCTACCCCAAAAAAATTCAGTGATTATACCCCACTCAATCGGTCCCTCGAAGATGTGCATTCTCTTCTTGCTAATGATGGATACCTCCAGAGACCCCAGAAGATCTTGACAGAGGCGAGGTGGAGAAATCCGAATAAATACTATCAATACCATCGGGACATTGGTCACACCACCGATGAGTGTTGGAATTTGCAAGCAGAGGTCGAAGATCTCATTCAGAGAGGGTACTACAAGCAGTATGTGGATCACCGAGCCCCGAGGGTACCCGGGACGTCAGCGAAAGATCGGAGAAGACCACCCCTCCCGCCTCGGGAGAGAACTCCCGTAAGGGAGCCCAAAAAACAAGAAGGAAGAGAACCTAGGAGGGTAGCAGAAAGAGAAGACCGGAGAGATCCTCCTCGGGAGTAAAGAAGAAGAGATAGGGCAGTCGAGCCCCCGTACCAAGAGAGGCACCCTGATCAGGAGCCTCGTCAGCAGACAGAAAGAAGAGAAAGAGGGCCGACCTTAGCTCATCGAGAAATCGGAGTCATCCATGGCCAATTTGTCTATACCCCCCAGAAAGTACACGAACCAGGGAGGGTATTGAACTCTTTGGAATCCCGGGGAAGGCCCCAGTATAGAATCGACCCCAGGTTGCCACTGCAACGACAAGACGAGACTCCTCCTCCACCGCCTTTGTGCATGCTTGACCCGCCCCCGACAACAGATTTGCCTGATAATCAAGTGGCCACCATCAAGACTGTGAAGATGAAGGATGACGCACAAAGAACCAATGCTGAGGCGGCCACTCAATTGGCCAAGGCAATACAAGACAAGGACATGGCAAATGGCCGACCCTTATTGGCCGCGGCGGCCACCTCGGCCGCAGTGGAGAATTTAAGTTATGATCCTTCCACACAGGAACGAAAATCGATGACTATCATCGGCGGACCCGCGGCGGGCAACACATCGGCTAAGGCTAGAAAGGCCTATGCCCGGAGCGTTAAATCAATTGAGTGGCCAAAGAAGAAGGCCCGCACGGGGGACTTCCTAATATTCAGCAATGAAGACCTGTGCGGTCTGGAAATGCCACATGAGGACGCTATTGTCATCACATTGAGAATAGAGGACAGCGATGTTCACAAGATCATGGTGGACACAGGAAGCTCAGCGGATATTATCTACTGGTAGGCCTTCCAGCGGATGGAAATTCCTCACGAGCAGTTGTTGCCCGTGGCCTATCCCTTGGTCAGTTTCTCAGGCGACCTCGTCAATGTGAAGGGGTCTATTAGGTTGCCCGTCAGGGCGGGTACCTACCCTCGGAAGTCTAGGATCACAATGAACTTCTTGGTGGTTGACGTCCCTTCATCGTACAATGCCCTGCTGGGGTGACCTGGAATGGTCGCGCTCAGGTCGGTCCCATCCCCATTGCATTTGGTCATCAAGTTTCCCCCTCCATGAGGAGCAGGGGAATGCCGAACCAATCAACTCGTCTCCCGAAGGTGTTATTCGGCCGAGCTCGAGGACTACAAAAAGCCAGCCCAGGCATTACAAGTACAAGTCCAGGACCTACGGGACTACCCCAAGCAGCAAAGAGGAGAACCTACCGAGGACCTAGTACAGGTCCCTTTAGCGGAGGAGAACCTAGAGAGAACGATCCAGATCGAATCATCACTTACGGATCCACAGAGGACGGAGCTGGTAAGTTTCTTGAGGGCAAAGGCCAACATTTTTGCCTGGTCTGCGGCCGATATGCCAGGAATCCCACGAGACGTGGCTCAGCACTGTTTGAATGTAGATCCTCGACACCGGCCCATACGGCAGAAGAAGCGAACGCTCGCTGCGACTCGCCAGCGCCTCATAGATGAAGAGGTGGGGAAATTGTTGGAAGCAGGATTTATTAGGGAAATACATTACCCAGAATGGCTTGCCAACGTTCTTCATGGTCCCAAAGGCATAAGACAAGTGATGCATTTGCATTGATTTCACCGACCTCAACAAGGCATGCCACAAGGACAGTTTTCCCCTTCCTCGCATCGACCAGCTCATCTATACCTCGGCTGGACATGCTTAGTTAATCTTCATGGATGCCTAT
>JAMYWD010002232.1:0-11574 GCA_028583415.1 Protea cynaroides
GGTTTTTCCTGTGTATACAAACTCACCGAGAGCTTGATTTTTTTGCCATTTTTTGACCGTTTCGACGAGAATCGCGATATATATATATATATATATATATATATATATATATATATATATATATATAGAGAGAGAGAGAGAGAGAGAGAGAGAGAGAGAGGTGGGGTCTTCCCTTCAATTTTACCGATGACTTTTGTCATCGGTAAAATTGGAATCTACCATTTTAGAGCTCGAGGGCGGCAGTGGGAGAGGGAGATGGTACCAATTTGGAACCTGCCATTTAGAGCTCGACCCGTCAAGAGTATTCTTCATAATCATTCTGAAAATGAACAGATATCTCTCAAGAATCAGGGGAAAGTTGTTCCGGGTCCCCGGTCACAACTTAGAGATCAGAATCGTGGGAATTTCAGGGGAAGCTTGCAACAAATGAAACATATGTAATTGAAGTGGGCAATAATAGAGACTTTTCTCCGACTCTGGAAGGGATTGCACTCATGTGGCCTGCTTCTTCAGAGACGAGGAAGAACCCAAAGCGGTTTTAAGTATTTTTATCTGTGTTAGGATTTTCCATGAACCTTAATGATCTATACAGAATTCTAAACTATAATGGGGGTATTGACAGAGTTGATTATAGATGATATAAGCTTTGATCACTTTGATTAGAGTCTTCCACAATCATCTAAGATCCTTCTTGGTTTGGATGCAACAAAGAGATAGAACCTGGCTCTTGGGAACCTAATCATAATAATATCATTTCAAACCTAGAACCATTTCTATAATGTATTAGGATCGGAGACGCAAACAGAAAGAAAAACACGAAGATTAACGTGGTTCAACACCCCATTGTGGGATGCCTACGTCCACGGAGAAAAAAGAGAATTCTTTATTGCCAAGAAACCTCTACAACTCTCCACCTGACAGAGTGTTCTCCTCTGTCAGCCTCACAGCTGTCACCCAGCCTTTTTTCTAGGGTTTTTCCCACAGAGACAACATATATAGGAAACCTAGAAATCCTAATCCCACTACAATTATAAGTTTATCATATACATGTAATAGACCAAATTCTAATACAAGTACAACTCTATTAATTGTGTAGACTCCATAGAATACAAGACACAACCCAACAAATCTCCACCTGGCTTGAATTCTGCAAACCACCTTGAAGAAGAACCCGTTGACGTTGAGTCTGTAAACCCGTCTCTGTCAAACCGCTACACCTAAACAGGCATAGCCTACACCCCGTCCGGGTGTCCCGTACAGCTCACCACAGTATAAAGTGATGTGACTCTACCTCTCCCACTGCCACAACATCACCGGAAAGATAACATCACACACACCGCAACCCAGATACACTGAACCCGAGTCTCTCACCTCTCGCACCTCCAGCGCAGACCTAGAGAACCGACTCCTCACCGCAGCTTGCTAGTCCTTCTTTACCCACGGTACAGCATCAATTGGCCATTATGTGTACCGTGCTGGGATTCAAATCTCCCCCCTTTTTTTTTCTTCTTCATACTGCGTACCTCCTTCGTTCTTTAAAGAACCCTAGCTCTGATACCACTTGTCTGCAATACTCATCAAATGGTCCACGGTACTCACCACCATTGTCTGATTGAATACACTTCAACTTTTTCCCAGTTTGTCTTTCTACTAATGCATGAAACTCTTTGAACACACCAAGTACTTGATCTTTGGTCTTCAAAGTATAAACCCAGAGTTTTCTAGAATGATCATCAATAAAGGTCACAAAATAGATAGCACCACTATGAGAATGTACCTTCAAGGGGCCGCAAACATCAAAATGCACCAACTCTAATAGATCTGATTTCCTTGAAGGAGGATGACTCTTGAACGAAACTCTATGTTGTTTTCCAGCCAAACAATGAGAACACCTTTTCAACTTTGCATTCTTTAATCCACAAAGCAAATTCTTTTTGGCTAAAAGATTAAGCCCTTTCTCACTTATGTGACTAAGCCTCTTGTGCCATAACTCGGTGACATGATCTTCTTCCACCATAGTAATTGCATCATTAGAAAGTTTAGCTTCCATTACATACAAGCTGGAATACTTCTTACCATGAGCTACAATCATAGAGCCTTTAGTGAGCTTCCATTTTCCATTACCAAAGGTGTTAATATAACCCTCATCATCAAGCTTCCCCGCTGATATCAAGTTCAGTCGAACATCAGGAGCATGTCTCACATCTTTTAATAACAAAGTTGTTCCATTGTTAGTCATCAGAGAAACATCTCCAAAACCAATAACCTTTGACAAGCCATCATTACCCATCTTCAAGATACCAAAATCACCAGAAGTGTAAGAAGTAAAGAACTCCTTCCTTGAAGTAACATGATGCGAAGCTCCACTGTCAACAATCCAACTTGTCTCATGGCATGCTAAGTTGATAAAATTCTCATCACAAACAATGACAAGATCAGTAGAAGAAACAGAAGCGATACAATCACTATTCTCATGATTGTTCTTGTCTTCCTTTAAATTTCCATTATTCTTATCTCTTTTATGTTGGAAACAATTCTTCTTGATATGCCCCAACTTGTCACAATAATGACACTTTTTATCTTCGTATCTTCCTCTTGACTTGCTACGGCTTTTATCTCTGCCCCTTGGACCTTTGCTTTTATTTCTCCCCCTATTCTCGGTGTATAAAACCTCGAATTCTGATGATGAATCTTGAGACTTTCTTCTCATCTCTTCATTCATGACACTACTTTTAGCCATCTCCATTGTCACAACACCATCTAGGGTCGAGTTACAAAGTGACATCCTAAATGTCTCCCAAGAATCCGACAAAGTACCTAGCAACCAAAGAGGTTGAATCTCATCATCAAACTTTATACCCATAGCCGACAATTGTTGAAGAACACCTTGAAATTCACTCAAGTGATCGGTGATAGTACACCCTTCCTTGTACTTCAAACTCATCAATTTCTTGATCAAGAACAACTTGTTGTTACCGGTCTTCTTGGCATATAAAGATTCAAGTTTATCCCATAAGGTCTTTGCATTTGTCTCATCACTAATGTGGTTAAGGACATTATCATCCACCCATTGCCTAATGTAGTCAGAAACTTGTTCATGTTCAAATTCACATTCCTCATCAGACTTAGAGTCGGGTTTTGTTTTAGCAAACACGGGTAAATACCAACTCTTCACATATAAGAGATCTTTCATCTTTCCTTTCCACTTATGATAGTTAGAACCATTCAAACTGATCATTCTACTTGTATTTGTCTCCATCATTCAATCAAGCCAACACAATAGAAAATCAACAAACCTGGCTCTGATACCACTTGTTAGGATCGGAGACGCAAACAGAAAGAAAAACACGAAGATTAACATGGTTCAACACCCCATTGTGGGATGCCTACGTCTACGGAGAAAAAAGAGAATTCTTTATTGCCAAGAAACCTCTACAACGCTCCACCTGACAGAGTGTTCTCCTCTGTCGACCCCTCACAACTTGTCATGATCTTTTTCTAGGGTTTTTCCCACAGAGACAACATATATAGGAAACCTAGAAATCCTAATCTCACTACAATTATAAGTTTATCATATACATGTAATAGATCAAATTCTAATACAAGTACAACTCTATTAATTGTGTAGACTCCATAGAATACAAGACACAACCCAACATAATGGATCAGATTGGTTATCTCTAACATGTGACAAATCAGATGAAAACTGATCAATCAGTAATTACTCCCACTAGAAGGTTGATTTAAGGAAAAATTTCTCCCATTTCTCAGAATCTTAAAAGGCAATCATCCCCAACTTGATTCCAAATGTCTCTCATTTCCTCTGCTTTTGAAAATATTCTCCCCTCATTCAATTTGATGATGATATTCATCATCACCAATGTTTTTTGCAATTGTCAAATTTTGAATAAAACTACTTCTTAAAATAAAAAAAAATAAAAAAATAATGAGAGAGCAGCTATCTGTCCAATACTCGCAGCAGTCTGTCAGTACTCGCCGGAGAGGAATAGAAGACGATGGTTGTACCTGTAAGGATGATTTTCCAGCGATGAAAGAAATAAATGAAAGACACTGTAGCCATTAACGCCACACCAACAATCCAACACACAAAGCTTGAAATCAATATCACCTCCCTCACTCGATCCTTCCAATGATCATCTCTCTTCATAAACGTTGCTGGAGCCCCAGTGTTCTTCCACCATGGTAGAAATCCATTGTGTATACAACGAGTGCGTGCACCTATTCCCAATCTAACGTCCGAAATTGTTCCAGACAACGAGTGCGTGCACCTATTCCGGCGACCGGTGGTACTGATAGGTATCAAAATGTTGATGGTATCACTGGCGTAATCTGGGGCAACTGTAACTAGTCACATGCCCAAATTTGAACTAAAATTCTCTCTTATATTCTACAATTGTAGAGAAATGCTACGAGAAGTTCACATAATTTAGCCGAGTTTCCAAAAAGGACAAAAATCAATGATTAAAATTAACTTAAAAAAGCTCAGAATCCTCAATGTTGAAAAAAACCAGCGGGATGAGCTATTTCTGCCTTTTTGGTTCTGGTTCTTTGCCGCTTGAAGCTTGTTGGAGATTGTTTTTGATGTACCTTGGATGACACTGAGAGGGGGGGGGTGAATCAGTGTGAAAACTTTTCCCTGAATTTTCCTTTGCTGCCCAGCGTTGATGATGATCCAGACTGTTACAAACATACAAGCGTATGCAAATCTACCTCGCACCACTCGGGCCGGGTCTACCGATTTGCACACCCATCCTGCAGTTCATTCCACGCACTTCACAAAATATAGAAATAAAACATTCCACAACTCAGAAGGGTTACGTGGTTCACCACCACAGTGTGTGATGGCTAATCCACGGAGTAATGCCCAATGGGCTCTGTATTTACTCAATACTGAATTTTAGTCCTTCATAGGACAAGGATACTCACCCGTGTTTTCCCAAAGATAAAACCGAGAGGGCAAACACCGCTGTGGTTCAGGTTGTACCAGCCGATGTCCAAAGACCCACTGAACACAAATCAAAATGATATATTTTGGGGCTTATAGTGATGCCCTACAATAAAACCCAGACTAGTAAGGCATTCTACATTCTTTTTGCCTAAGCTAGCATACAACAAACCCCCATACTAAGTAGGCATTTAAACATTTTAACCTACTATAGCATACATGACATTGAATCAATAAATAACACAAGAGTTAAGAGAATCTCACAACCGAGGCATCCAAGTGGTCGACAAAGACCATTAGAGCTCCACGCTGCTCCTCAGGAAGCTTCATCAACTTCCACCATTGGCTAGACTTGATGCATCATGCATTTCTTTGCATACAAGCATCATTCTCTCTCTCACAACCGAGCACTCATCATTCTTGCGCAACAAACTGCTCTACCAACCTCTCATTAGCATTAGGAACACAATAAATCAAGAATGGAGAGGTTGGATAGGCATTCAAAGCTCTAACAGAACCAAAGAAACCCCTTTCTCCTTCTCTTCCTCGTTTTTTAATTTTTCAGAACCTTTACGACCTTCAAACCATCCCCAATAGATAAGAAATTCGAAACAGAGTCGAGTGCAACTTGAACCATCCGATTTGGACATCGGATGGCCAAGATATGGCCAAAATAAGATCGGCCAACCAAATCAAAACAAATGGAATCATTTCACAACTGATAATGCATCGCCGCTACACCGTACGCCGCCGCAGAGGCGCCGCCGATCCGCGGATCATGGAAATCAATCTACAAAATCCGGCCGTTGGATATCCGGAAAAAGCGGGATTAGCCACCGACCGACGGATCCGGTCGATCGCGCAGATCCGTTCGGCTTTCCTTTGAGCCGTAGGATTGAGATCAAGGCCGCCGTTGCACCGAACGCGCGCCACACAGAATCAACATTTCGCCATCATGCATTGCGGAGCACAATTTTAGGTTGCGCCGATCCAATCAGATCACGCGCGCAAGAATCTCGACGCAACCCCTGCGCCACACCTGAGCCCGCCTTCTTCTAAGCCGTCCGATTGGCATTTCTCATATGTGGCTCACTCTAGGCCACCGAATTTGCATATTCTTCTCTTTGAATTCCCCAAAATACCCCTGAATAGAATTCAAATGGCCTCTGTAACCTTCTATTCATGTGTTAACTTTGCTGCAGGGTGGATTTCAAGAGAGCTTTTCTCTCTCCTGGAAATCCACCGAATAGTTGGTGGGCATGCGGGAGAGGGGAAGCCAACGCGCGCGGAGAAAGGACCAGCTGCGGCGCAAGCCTTGCGGGGTCGGGGTGCGATGGTGCCATGCGGGCTGGCCTTGCTTGGCCCGCTACGATGGTGCCATGCGGCCGGCCCGTTGGGCCTGCTTTGCCGGTGCCATGCGGCTGGCCTGCTAGGCTTGCCTTGCGTGGTGCCATGCGGCTGGCCCCACCGGGCCTGCCTTGCCGTGGTGCCATGTGGCTGGCCCCTGACGGGCCGGTCGCCTTGGTGCTCGGCCAGGTTGGCTGTCTAGGTGGCATGCCTCTGTGGTGGGTCCCACCTTCTCTCTCCTGGGTCCCACTTTCTCTCTCCTCTTTCTCTCTCCTTTAATTCTTGCTCCTCTTCCATGCTTCACAGTATCTGTAACACCTGTAGGATCCGTAGACACTCTCTCTCATCAACCTTTGCCAACAATTACAATACATAGGCCAACAATCTCCCCCTTTGGAATTGTTGGCAACCGGCTCAATCCAGACATTTCTCCCCCTTTGACAACAAGAACAAAGGGATTTCCCACATAGGAGTGCCCACCGCATCTTCCCAATCCTATGGGTGCTCCAAAACATAAGCTTATCACCATAGCAGAAAAAAAATACCAACAGACTCCCCCTAAGTCCAACATAGGGAGCAAAAAGAATATACCAATTACACACTTCTCCCCCTCACACCAAGCTCCTCAGTGCTTGGGGAGGATAACCACTCCCAACTTCTGTCTCAAATACACAAATTGTTCCCTGGGAAGTGGTTTTGTGAAGATATCTGCCGTCTGCTCTGATGTAGGAATAAACTCCAACTGAACTTCTCCTTCTGTCACCTTCTCTTTCAAGAAATGGTACCGAATGGCTATGTGCTTCGTCCTAGAGTGCATAACTGGGTTCTTAGAGATATTTATAGCACTAGTGTTGTCACAGAATATGGAAATAGACTTGTCTGAATCAATGCCTAAATCCTTCAACATTTGCTTCATCCACAAAACTTGTGTGGAACAAGAGGTGGTTGCTATATATTCTGCCTCCGCTGTAGGCAATGAGACTGACTCTTGCTTTTTACTATGCCAAGCCACCAAATTTCTACCAAGATAGAAGGCACATCCACTAGTGCTCTTCCTATCATCAACACAACCTGCCCAATCTGCATCTAAGTAGGATGACAACACCAAATCCTTGCTTTTTGCATACCAGAGACCATACTCCATTGTCCCCCTTCAGTATCCGAAGATCCTCTTCACGCCTACCACATGTGTCTCCTTTGGGCCAGCCTTGAAATCTAGCTACCATGCACACAGATCGTAGAATATCGGCCCTTGTAGCAGTCAAGTAGAGCAGACTTCCAATCATTGACCTATACATAGTGTGGTCAACTGGTGGAGAGTCATCATCTTTGCTCAACTTGCAACTAGTCATCATAGGTGTGCTTACTGGTGTGCAATCCTCCATTGTGAATTTTTTCAACATCTCTTTCACATATTTGGTCTGAGATAAAAAGAATCCATCATTCAACTGATTGATCTGCAAACCCAAGAAATAAGAAAGTTCACCAATCATGGACATTTCAAACTCATCCTGCATTCTCTGAGCAAAATCCTTACATGCCTCATCCTTGTGGCGAGGAAAAAATGATGTCGTCTACATACACTACCACAACCGGCCCGATTACCATCAACAGATTTCACATACATGTTGCTATCTACCAGTCCCCTTCTTGAAACCCAACCGAGAGATAAGTGTCCAGCCTTGAATACCCCACTCTTGGTGCTTGCTTCAACCCATACAATGCCTTTTTCAGTCTACAAACAAGTGTAGGGTCTTCACTCGGCTTGGAATCCTTCCCCGTTGCTCTATATACACCTCTTCTTCCAAGTCACCATTCAAGAAGGCCGACTTGACATCCATCCGATAAACCTTGAAGTTTTTGTGTACAGCAAATGCAAGAAACATTCCGATTGCTTCCATCCTAGCAACAAGGAGCAAATGTTTCTTCAAAGTCAATGCCCTCAACTTGAACATATCCTTGCAAACCAATCGGCCTTGTTTCTACAACTTCACCATCTTCATTGAGTTTGTTTCTATAGACCCATTTGGTGCCTATGACATTCTTGTCCCAAAGCTTGGCACTAATTCCCAAGTTTGATTTTCTCTATCCGGGTTCAACTCCTCATTCATTGCCTTGAGCCAACTAGCATCTTCACATGCTCTCGCAATTGATTTGGGTTCAATGTGAGATAAGAGAGAGAACATTTGTTTTGCTTTCTCTCACCTTCCTTGTTTGCATTCCAGCCGAGGGATCACCAAGAATTAATTTTTCCTGGATGGTTCTTTCTTACTCGCTTGAGCCACTTCCATTCCCGCCCGTCCCGCCTCGTAATCCGACCGCTCTTCCTTTCTTCCGTCCTCAACCACAGCCTCTCTGCCTTGGCACATTTGTAGCATCATGTTCCTTTTCTCGTTTCATTGTCATTCCGCTTCACTGTCCAGATCTTCAAGGATTGGAACCTCATTATATGACCTTGTAGGAGAATTCTTGTGCTCATCAACTCTCACATCTGCACTTTCAATAATTTTGCCGAGTCTCTTGTTGTAACATTTGTAAGCTTTGTTGGAGGTAGAATAGCCAAGAAATATTCCTTCATCGGCTCTGTCATCAAACTTTCCTAGATTATGGCTAGTGTTTTTGATATAACACTTGCTTCCAAACACCTTGAAGTGCTTTGCTGTGGCCTTCTTGTCAAACCATAATTCATAGGGAGTCTTGTCTTCATGTGGCCTCAACATACACCTATTCTGAACATATATTGTTGTATGCACTGCTTCTCTCCGTAATTTATTCCCTATGTCATTTTCAGTTAACATAGTCCTCGCCATCTCTTGAACAGTTCGTCCTTCTTTCTCGCCACACCATTTTGTCCGTGGGTGTTCTGGGAGCTGAAGTCTGTCTCTTGATGCCATTCTCAGAACAATTGTCACACCCCAATTCCGCACAATTCAGAATGGTGTGATGAACCGCCAAATAACCAACGGTTCAACCAGGATCTCTTATAAGCTATCCCCGCGTTATCCAAACTTAACACGCATCCACAATCATAATCAGAGTAATACACAATAGCGGAAAATTTATAAATAATATGAACTGAGAACTAAAATGATACTCATAATATCAAATTATTCTGTGTTTAACTAAGACATAAATATTCAAATACCAAATACATGTCTTATAAATCCAATAAGAAACCTATAAGAATATCTGGTTCATATAATCTTCAACAGTATATCCTGCATCATCAACTAAAAATATTCGACGTCGAGGGGTGAGCACACAACACGGCTCAGTGAGCAAACAAAACAATGCAACAATACATATGCATGCAATCAATTCATATATTTGGTCTGGTTTAAAGTTTGCAATGTGCTATAGAAAGGATAGGTGGCCGCCGCACTCTATACACGAGTGTGTGGAAACGCCCAATAAAAAAAACGGCACCGCCGCCCCACATGCACCCACCATGGACAATATACACCCCATGAAAACGGCATGGCTGTACCGATTGCCCATACTAACACGTAAGCCCCCGCTGGCGAGGGCTTGCAAACCGGCTCGCAACTAACCAACCCTAATGTCAAACAATGTATCCAAGGCCTCACCCCCAAGATCCCTCAATACATCCATAGAGAGAGAGCTAGGCGCGTGACCAGGCCGAACCACAATGCCACGTCCCCGATACCCTACGACATATTAGCTCCGCTAAGGTAATGGCGATACGACGATGTTAGTGGACAAGACTTGAGTAGAGATAGAGCTAGAGTCCGGTGATCGCTTAACCACAATGCCACGCCCCTCCCGATGTTCCACCCCCGCATCGCCACAATTAACACTCTGCTTAGTGGACATGACTTGAATAGACCATGGGCACAATATACACCCCATGAAGAACGGTCATGGTTGTACCGGTTGATACCATCCCTACCCGCACCATATACACTAGCCAAACACAAACATTCACATGCCTATTCCTATCATCATCATTATCATCATGTTATAAACAATAAATTTAAATATGCATGAACAGTAATAATAGAAATATTAGATGATATGTTGAATGCACATTACAAGCATACACGCATAAAATCATTCATGGCATCGGACTCAAGAAATAAAAATAATTTATTATTAACCAATTAGTTTATGTCTTGTTCCCTCACCTTAGCTTGCTAATAGATATTTTCTAAGCTTTCGAATCACTGTTATAACTGTATTATATTGCTAGCAAACCTAACAAAGTCGATAGAATTTAATTAGAATTAATTCAGAATTAAAAACCATTCTGGTCAACCGAGGGTCGATTCTAGGTCGATGCTAGGGTCGAGGGGTCTATCGACCCTCCCTCCATTCCTCGAACTTCCCGAATGCCGAGGGTCGATGGTCGAAACACCTAGGGTCGGATGGTCTATCGACCCCTGCGACCTTCCGTGCACCTCGGTCCAATTTTCACTTTTAATCCATTCTTCGTGTTTGGGGTCCCATGACTTACTTCCTACATTCACCCAACACTCATTCCATGGTCTAGTACCATGTATAATTCATCTAGATAGCTTTGCGGTATCCTCCTATGGTTTTCCATGAAAACCTAACCATGGATAGATGGTTTGGGTTTCTCCTCCAAATCCTACACTCAACCATATCTAACCCAAGGTCCTGTAGAAACTCATGGAATTGGTATCCATACCCGAGAAGATTACTTTTCTCTCGCAATTTCTTCTCCTTTTGCTAAGCCTTCTTCCTAGCCTCCTTCTTCCTCTTTTCCTTCCTTCTCTCTTTCTCTCAATTCAATTAGGGTTGTGAAAGGAGTGAATGTGGCTTAGAACGTCCTTAAATAGACTTAGAATGTCCTATAATAATCCCATTGAGATTTGAAAAGAATCCCAACCAAAAAAATTAGAAATATCCTAATTTCAAGCTATTTAAATCGAGGGTCGATGGGAGGGTCGATGATCCCGTCGACCCTAGGGTCTTAAGCTGTCCGACCCTCCCTCAAAACCGAGGGTCTCGACTCGTATTGGGAGGTCCGACCCCGCTTCACCGGGTGAGCGAACCCCCCTTAAAATTAAGTGTTTTCGATCGATTTCGCACTGATCTCGATCTCCTTCATGCTCTTGGTCCATTTGACTCGACCATGATGGATAAACCTGGTTCACAATGGTAAGACCGGGTTAAATTGACACGGGTCTTACAACAATACTCTGCAAAGTCTATCCAGGTGTGTTAAGCTCCCTGACACCAGGAGTTACTACATCATCGATTTAGCCGCCGGGTGTTGG
>JAMYWD010002233.1:0-11521 GCA_028583415.1 Protea cynaroides
CCTTCCTATGTGGAAAAAGGCCCAAACCTTTGTATGTTTTAAGCTCATTTAAGCCCATTCTTTTTTACCTTGTATTTAATCTTTTAAATAGGGCAAAAACGAATTAGGGTTAGGGTTTAGCATCATAAGAAGAAGAGAAAGAGAGCAGCAGTTTTTTTGGGCGTAGGTGATTTGCGCAGTCGTGATCAAGCCGACGATCGGGAGGTCATCCGTGGTCCGATTGGGCTGATTTTTGGACAGCAGGTAGATGACACATAGTTCGTCAATCTGTATGGCCAGATTTTTTATTGGAATTTTTTAAGTCAAGTTATTCGCTCCGTACAGCAGCCTCTGTTTCTTTTGGTGAAATTTCAGCATCTCTTTGTTTCTTCGAGTAGTAGTTTTACTTCTTGTTGCTATTGGGGTTGTATACCCATTGGAAGAATTGGATCTAGGTTTTGTAACCTCTATTGATAATAATGAAGTTTCGATTTGGGCTTTAGAGTCCCGTGGTTTTTTACTCTTCGATTTGAAGAGGTTTTTTCACGTTAAATTCTTGTGTCTCATGTGTAGTTGATTTATATTCATTATTTGCACATATTGTTAGGGCTAAAAATATTTTTGTGATATACTTGTTATCTTCTCATAAGTTCGATCAGGTGTGGGAGTGATTTTTCCCTAACAAGTGGTATCAGAGCCAGGTTTTGTTGATTTTCTATTGTGTTGGCTTGATTGAATGATGGAGACAAATACAAGTACAATGATCAGTTTGAATGGTTCTAACTATCATAAGTGGAAAGGAAAGATGAAAGATCTCTTATATGTGAAGAGTTGGCATTTACCCGTGTTTGCTAAAACAAAACCGACTCTAAGTCTGATGAGGAATGGGAATTTGAGCATGAACAAGTTTCTGGCTACATTAGGCAATGGGTAGATGATAATGTCCTTAACCACATTAGTGATGAGACAAATGCAAAGACCTTATGGGATAAACTTGAATCTTTATATGCCAAGAAGACCGGTAACAACAAGTTGTTCTTGATCAAGAAATTGATGAGTTTGAAGTACAAGGAAGGGTGTACTATCACCGATCACTTGAGTGAATTTCAAGGTGTTCTTCAACAGTTGTCGGCTATGGGTATAAAGTTTGATGATGAGATTCAAGCTCTTTTGGTTGCTAGGTACTTTGCCGGATTCTTGGGAGACATTTAGGATGTCACTTTGTAACTCGGCCCCAGATGGTGTTGTGACAATGGAGATGGCTAAAAGTAGTGTCATGAATGAAGAGATGAGAAGAAAGTCTCAAGGTTCATCATCAGAATTTGAGGTTTTATACACCGAGAATAGGGGGAGAAATAAAAGCAAAGGTCCAAGGGGCAGAGATAAAAGCCGTAGCAAGTCAAGAGGAAGATATGAAGATAAAAAGTGTCATTATTGTGACAAGTTGGGGCATATCAAGAAGAATTGTTTCCAATCTAAAAGAGATAAGAAGAATAAAAATTTAAAGGAAGACAAGAACAATCATGAGAATAGTGATTGTGTCGCTTCTATTTCTTCTACTGATCTTGTCATTGTTTGTGATGAGAATTTTATCAACTTAGCATGCCATGAGACAAGTTGGATTGTTGACAGTGGAGCTTCGCATCATGTTACTTCAAGGAATGAGTTCTTTACTTCTTACACTTCTGGTGATTTTGGTATCTTGAAGATGGGTAATGATGGTTTGTCAAAGGTTGTTGGTTTTGGAGATGTTTCTTTGATGACTAACAATGGAACAACTTTGTTATTAAAAGATGTGAGACATGCTCCTGATGTTCGACTGAACTTGATATCAGCGGGGAAGCTTGATGATGAGGGTTATATCAACACCTTTGGTAATGGAAAATGGAAGCTCACAAAAGGCTCTATGATTGTAGCTCATGGTAAGAAGTATTCCAGCTTGTATGTAATGGAAGCTAAACTTTCTAATGATGTAATTACTGTGGTGGAAGAAGATCATGTCACCGAGTTATGGCACAAGAGGCTTAGTCACATAAGTGAGAAAGGGCTTAATCTTTTGGCCAAAAAGAATTTGCTTTGTGGATTAAAGAATGCAAAGTTGAAAAGGTGTTCTCATTGTTTGGCTGGAAAACAACATAGAGTTTCTTTCAAGAGTCATCCTCCTTCAAGGAAATCAGATCTATTAGAGTTGGTGCATTCTGATGTTTGTGGCCCCTTGAAGGTACATTCTCATAGTGGTGCTATCTATTTTGTGACCTTTATTGATGATCATTCTAGAAAACTCTGGGTTTATACTTTGAAGACCAAAGATCAAGTACTTGGTGTGTTCAAAGAGTTTCATGCATTAGTAGAAAGACAAACTGGGAAAAATTTGAAGTGTATTCGATCAGACAATGGTGGTGAGTACCGTGGATCATTTGATGAGTATTGCAGACAACATGGTATTAGACATCAGACAACTCCTCCAAAGACTCCTCAGTTGAATGGTGTTGCTGAGAGGATGAACAGAACTTTGATTGAGAGAGTGGCATGTTTGCTTTCAGATGCACACTTACCTAAATCATTTTGGGGTGAGGCTTTGCTTACTGCAACACATGTTATTAACTTATCTCCTGCTGTTATTTTGGATGGTGATGTTCCTGACAGAGTTTGGTCTGGCAAAGATGTATCATATGATCACTTGAAGATTTTTGGCTGTAAGGCATTTGTGCATGTTCCTAAAGACGAGAGGTCAAAGCTAGATGCTAAGACACGACAGTGTATCTTTCTTGGTTACGGTCTAGATGACCTTGGTTATAGGTTGTATGATCCAGTTGAGAAGAAACTTATTAGAAGCCGTGATGTGGTGTTCTGTGAGGATCAGACAATTAATGATATTGAAAAGGCCAAGAAGACTATGTCTACTGATAGTGGCGACTTGACTGATTCAGATACAATTACCTTGGGTAGGCCAAATCCAGTTCATGATGATACAGAGATTGATACTCATGGTGGTCAACTTGCTAGTGATAATGTAGAGGATGTAGGTGATGTAGATGTTCCCTCTGATGATAATGTTGATGATCAACAGCATGTACCTACAGTTCCACCAGTGGTTCCACAAAGAAGGTCTGAAAGAGTTCATCAACGTTCTACAAGGTATTCTCCAAATGAGTATGTACTTAATTATGTACCCTTGACTGATGGGGGAGAGCCTGAGTGCTATGAACAAGCTATGAAAATTGAAGACAAGACTAAATGGGTTGATGCTATGGAAGATGAAATGAAATCTTTGCATGACAACCACACCTTTGAGTTGGTAGAGTTACCAGAAGGAAAAAGGGCTTTAAAGAATCGATGGGTTTATAGGTTGAAGCAAGATGATAGTTCTTCTCACCCACGATATAAAGCTAGGTTAGTTGTTAAGGGCTTCAGTCAGAAAAAGGGGATAGACTTTGAATAAAATTTTTCTCCAGTTGTGAAGATGTCTTCTATCCGAGTTATTCTTGGCTTAGCCCTGCGTCTTGATTTGGAAGTTGAGCGGATGGATGTGAAACGCTTTTCTTCATGGTGATTTAGAAGAAGAAATCTACATGGAGCAGCCCGGAGGGTTTCGGAGAAAAGGGAAAGAGGAACTTGTGTGCAAGTTGAAGAAAAGCTTGTATGGTTTGAAACAAGCACCGAGGCAGTGGTATAAGAAGTTTGAGTCTGTTATGGGGGAGCATGGCTATAAAAAGACCACTTCTGATCATTGTGTATTTTTTCGCAAATTCTCTGATGATGATTTTATTATCTTGTTGCTTTATGTTGATGACATGCTTATTATTGGCCAGGATGCTTCTAGGATTGACAGGTTGAAGCACGATTTGAGTAAATTTTTTGCTATGAAATATTTGGGGCCAGCAAAACAGATTCTTGGCATAAAGATTGTACGTGATAGAAAGGCTAAGAAGTTATGGCTATCACAAGAGAAGTATATTGAAAAGGTACTTAAAAGATTCAATATGAATAATGCTAAAGTGGTGAGTACTCCTCTTCCTCCACACTTTAGATTAAGTATCAAGCATAGTCCTTCTACGAAGAAGGAAAGAATATATGCAAAAGGTTCCTTATGCATCAGCGAAGGTAGTTTGATGTATGCAATGGTATGCACTAGGCCGGATATTGCTCATGCCTAGTTGGCATAGTCAGTCGATATCTTTCTAATCCAGGAAAAGAGCATTGAAATGCAGTGAAGTGGATTATGAGATATCTTTGTGGCACCTCCAATTTGAAGCTTTGTTTTGGAAGTGAGAAACCAATTCTCACTAGTTATACAGATTCAGATATGGCAGGGGATGTTGACTCAAGGAGGTCTACTTCTGGTTACTTGATCAACTTTGCAGGGGGAGCAGTGGCTTGGCAATCTAGGTTGCAAAAGTGTGTTGCGCTGTCTACTACAGAGGCAGAATTCATTGCTGCTACTGAAGCAAGTAAGGAGTTAATTTGGATGCGAAAGTTTCTACAAGAACTTGGTTTTACACAAGAGAGGTATGTGTTGTTATGTGATAGTCAGAGTGCTATTCATCTTGGTAAGAATTCAACCTTTCATTCTAGGTCCAAACATATTGATGTGAGGTATCATTGGATACGCGATGCTTTGGATGATAAATTGCTAGAACTTGAGAAGATTCATACGGATGATAATAGTGTTGATATGTTGACAAAGTCTTTACCAAGAGATAAGTTTGAAACTTGTTGCTTGATCGCCGGTTTGGCGAGTTCCTCCACATAGTTGGGAGGGGGAGATTTGTTGGGTTTTTGGGCTCCCTTCCTATGTGGAAAAAGGCCCAAACCTTTGTATGTTTTAAGCCCATTTAAGCCCATTCTTTTTACCTTGTATTTAATCTTTTAAATAGGGCAAAAACGAATTAGGGTTAGGGTTTAGCATCATAAGAAGAAGAGAAAGAGAGCAGCAGTTTTTCTGGGCGTAGGTGATTTACGCAGTCGTGATCAAGCCGACAATCGGGAGGTCATCCGTGGTCCGATTAGGCTGATTTTTGGACAGATGGTAGAGGACACATAGTTCGTCAATCTGTACGGTCAGATTTTTTATTGAAGTTTTCTAAGTCAAGTTATTCGCTCTGTACATCAGCCTCTGTTTCTTTTGGTGAAATTTCTGCATCTCTTTGTTTCTTCGAGTAGTAGTTTTACTTCTTGTTGCTATTGGGGTTGTATACCCATTGGAAGAATTGGAACTAGGTTTTGTAACCTCTATTGATAATAGTGAAGTTTCGATTTGAGCTTTAGAGTCCCGTGGTTTTTTACTCTTCGATTTGAAGAGGTTTTTCCATGTTAAATTCTTGTGTCTCATGTGTGGTTGATTTATATTCATTATTTGCACATATTGTTAGGGCTGAAAATATTTTTGTGATATACTTGTTATCTTCTCATAAGTTCGATCAGGTGTGGGAGTGATTTTTTCCTAACATATGTAAACTAGATAAATAAACGAATCCTGACTGAAACCAAATCCATGATGGGATCCCAATTAACTAGACACTCTTGCCGAAGCCAAATTCAGAGGGAAAAGGGAGTAATAGACCTCTAAATCCATGGTCATCCTCGGATCAAGAGTGAGAAACCCAAAAGAAATGGTCATATCAGGCCTAAATGATGGCGAAGCACGAAGAAAGAGAAAAAAAAAACAATACATTGATATACATACGTCAACCTAAAACGGTGGATGAAGGGGGTTTCAAAACTCAAAAGCCACAGAGAAATAAAATAGAGACATAAATCAATATCTAATATAGCCTATAGAAATAATGTGAAGCATGAGTGAACCTAAGTTCCATCTAGAAACCTCAGAAACTTCTACAGAGGAAAAAATGAATATAAGATATTTATGGGAAATAAAACCAAACACCGAAACTTCAGAAGGTGCCAACACAAGAAAAAACCGTATGCGATAGATACTATTGGAGTTGCAGTAATACGCACAAAAATCCAGAATAAACTCAGAATATATGTTCACAGGCACAAAAAAAATAAAACGAAGAAGATAAAGAGGGATACCTGATTTATGACTGTGTTGGTTTGATCGCAAAGACAGAATGCGATCGAGCTGCTCCTGCAACTCCGAAAAGGGGTGTGCTGCTAATGACAAACAGAGACACAAGTGAGAGTGCGTCGTTGGACAGTCGAGTTTCTTCACCGGAGATTTTAACGAACACCGTTGGAATAAGTGAAGCTTAGTTGTCAGACTGGATAGAGCCTTTACGTAGAGAGTTTCCACTAGAGCAGATGAGGACTGTCAGGAGTGCTCAACGAAGAAAAACAAACAACATTCTGAAAGTTTCTCTCTTATTCAATAGTCTCGGTGAATGAACAGTTTAGATACAGATGTTACTTTTATAGTGATGAGAAAACATATATTAAGAGTTTACATAAGAATACAAAAACTAAGAACTATTTACAAGTAACTATAGATGACGTGTCAAATACACATTAACACGCCCCCTCAAGCGGATGGAGGAAGAGAACGAAGTCCAAGCTTGCTAATCAAGTGCTCTAATGTAGGAGAACCCAATGCTTTAGTAAAGATGTCGGCACGCTGATGAGTGGTTCGAATGTGGCGAGTAGAAATGAGCCCAGATTGTATTCTTTCCCAAACAAAGTAGCAGTCTAATTCAATATGTTTAGTGCGCTCATAATACACAGGATTAGCTGCAATATGGAGGGCAGCCTGATTATCACAGTAAACTGTGATAGGAGAAGTAACCGGTAACTGCTTATCAGTAAACAATGCTTTGAGCCACTGATGTTCACCAGTGAGCACAGCCAAAGACCGGTATTTTGCTTCAGCAGAGGACCGAGAAATAGTTGGTTGTTTCTTCGTTTTCTAGGATAAAGGACATGATCCAAAAAACGTAACATAACCCGTTGTGGAGCGTCGGGTAAAGGGGCAACTGGCCCAGTCCGCATCACAATAGCCAGTAAGCACTGGAGCATTATGAGAAGAAATGTGAATACCCAATGACAAGGTACCCTTTAGATAGCAAACCACACGATGCGCAGCTAAGAGATGAGGGTCTCGAGGAGCATTCATGAACTGACTAAGGATGTGTATTGAGTAGATGATGTCAAGACGCGTAACAGTTAAGTAAATCAGCCAGCCAACTAGTCTTCGATAAGCACTTGGATCAGAAATTAACGAACCATGTTCATTGTCCAGTTTCACATTTTGTTCCATTGGAACCTTGCTGGGTTTACTTGCTAATAAACCAGAATCCGTGAGAATATCTAAGGCATACTTTTGTTGGGAAAGAATTAGACCATCAGAATTATGTATGACTTCTATACTGAGAAAATAAGTGAGTTGACCCAAATCCTTAATGTGAAAATGTTGACGGAGTAAGGTCTTTGTTGCAGATATATGATCACTATTGTCTCCAGTTATAATAATGTCGTCAACATAAACTAATATTGCAGTGAAAATAGAGTCACCAGTGTATGTAAACAGAGATGTATCAGCAAGTGACTGGTGAACCCCATTGTAAGAAGTGCATCAACAAATTTTTGGTTCCATTGCCTATGAGCTTGTTTCAGACCATATAATGATTTGTGGAGATGACATACCGTATTGGGGGGAACAGAGGAGCCATTGTGTAAGTAGTCAGGAGGAACATCCATATAAACCTCCTCATCTAGGTCGTCGTGTAAGAACGCATTCTTTACATCCATTTGGGACAAGAGCCAATGTTTATAGGTAGCCAAGGCCAGTAAACAGCGAACTGTTACTAATTTTGCAACTAGTGCAAACGTCTCATGGAAGTCCAACCCTTCTAATTGGGTGTAGCCCTTAGCAACCAACCGGGCTTTATGTCTGGCTATAGAGCCATCAGCATTCCTTTTGATTTTAAAAATCCATTTACACCCAATTGTCCTTTTATCATGGGGTAAGGGTTCTATGGTCCAGGTTTGATTTTCTGTCAAAGTAGACATTTCCTCAGCCATAGCTGTTTGCCAAACCGGGTGCTTACAGGCTTGGATATATGTTCGAGGATCAGGTTGAGAACACAATTTTCCCCACAACACTTGATAGGCACAGTTAGAAAAAAAAAATGCAAATGGGACTGAATGGGGTAGGAAAGTGTATCTAAGATCGAAGATGCATTATTATGAGACGAGCCAATAGCCGAGTTGCATACAAAGTCATTTAGAATAGAGGGAGGGTGTCGAACTCTATTGGACCGACGAGGAAGAGCAAAAATGATATCAGACGAAGGATAATGAAACTCAGATTGAATAGCCAAAATTGTATCCAATGGTATAGCTGAATGTATATCAGATTGTATAAGAGAAGTCATATCAGAAGGTGGAGGGCTTAAGGAAACAATGGGAACAGAGACCTCTTCAAATATAGGAAGCGGAATAGGAGGAGAAAGAGGTAAATCAGTAACCGGATGAGTAGGGAAAGAGGAAGATAGAAATGGACAAATGTGTTCATGAAATTCAACATCTCGACTAATCAGAAATTTTTCATTAGTAAGATCATAGAGTTTATAACCCCGATGATTGCTGGGGTAGCCAACAAAAACACAAGGAAACGCACTGGTAGAAAGCTTATGTTTATGGGGAAGGGGGTTGTGAGCATAACAGAGACAACCAAATGTTCGAAAGTGAGTTTTTGATGGAGATTTAGAAAAAGAATTTCATAGGGAGATTTCTCATGTAGGACCTGAGAGGGAATTCTATTAATCAGATAACAGGCGGTAAGGACACAGTCACCCCAGAATGAAAGAGGAAGACCAGCTTGAAAACGCAGGGCTCTGGCAACCTGAAGAAGGTGACAGTGCTTTCTCTCAACAATGCCATTCTGTTGTGGAGTATATACATATGTTAACTGATGGGTAATACCCTTAGTATGAAAAAGATGCTGAATGGAATGGAAAAGAAATTCAGAACCATTATCAGAATGAACATGTTTAACATGAGAAGAAAATTGAGTGGTTACCATATTAAAAAACTGAAACAACAACGCATGGGTTTTTAATTTGTGCTTCATTAAAAACACCCAGGTAGCCCGAGACAGATCATCTACAATAGTCAAGAAAAAATGACAACCATTATGGGATGCCGTAGAATACGGCCCCCCAGATATCACAATGTACCAATTCAAACAGTTGAGAATATTTAGTTACATTGTCTGTAAAATATGTCCTGGAATGTTTAACCAAAGGACATAAGTTGTCACACCCCAATTCCGTACTATTCAGAACGGTGTGATGAATCGCTAATAAACCAACGGTTCAACCAGGATCTCTAATAGGCTGTGTCCTTTTAAATTAAACCATACACATCCACAACCATAATCAGAATAAATATACAATAGCGAAAGTCTTAATATTAAATGAACTGAGGAATCTAACTGTGATAATCATAAATAAAATATCAAATTATGTTGTATCAACCGAGACATAAGTAAATAAAATATCAATTACATTTCCTTAATAGTTCAAATAAAAATCTAATCGAAAACGCATGAGTTGCACTCGCATGAAGAGTCATGCGTCTCCACTATGTCTTCAGCCTCCATTGCAGCCACGGGCCCGTACACAGAAGTGTTCATATAATCTTCCACAGTGGTACTTGCATCATCAACTAAAAATATTCGACGTCGAAAGGGTGAACACACATCACGGCTCAGTGAGCAAACAAAATAATGCAACAAACATATGCATGCATTCAATTCATATCTGTGGTCTGGTATGTAAGTTTGCAATGTGCTATAGAAAGGTTCGGTGGCCGCCTCACCTCTATACACGAGTGTGTGAAGCCGCCCAATGAAACAGCACTGTCGACCCACATGCACCCACTGTGACACAATATATCCCCATGAAAACGGCATGACAGTACCGGTTGCATCATACCAACACGTAAGCCCCTATTGACGAGGGCTTGCAAACTGGGCTCGCAACTAACCAATCCTAATGTCAAACAGTGTATCCAAGGCCTCACCCCAGCATCCCTCAATACGCCCATAGAGATAGAGTTAAGGCCCCCGGCAGAGTCGAAGACTACACGGTCCGAGACCACCTCCCCTGATACCCTACTACGTAATAGTTCTGCTAAGGTAATGGCGATACGGTGATGTTAGTGGACAAGACTTGTATAGAACTATGGCACAATATGTCCAATGAAAACGGCATTGAAGTACTGGTTGATACCATCCCCTATCCGTATCAAGTACACCAACAAACACAAACATTCACATGCCTATTCCTATCATCATCATCATCATCATGTTATAAACAATGAAATTAAATATGCATGAACAGTAATAATAGAAATATTGGATGACATGTTGAATGCACATTATAAGCATACACGCATAGAATCAGTCATGGCATTGAACTCAAGAAATAAAACAGTTTATTATTAGCCAATTAGTTTAGGTCTTGTTCCCTCACCTTTGCTTGAGTGTAGATCCTCTTTCAAGCTTTAAGAATCACTTTTATATCAATAGGAAAACCTAGCAAGTCGATAGATTTTAATTAGAATTCATTCTGACAATTTTAGGCTTGCTGTTAAGCGAGGGTCGCAGGACGGGTCACAGGTAGGGTAGCAGTTTTCTGCGACCCCAGGGTATAGGGTCGATGCCAGGGTCGGATGTTCCATCGACCCTGGGTGCGACCACCGCATCCCTGGACTTCCCGAATGCTGGGGGTCGATTCCAAATCGACCCCACGTGCGACCCCCCGTGGTTTGAGTCGACCTTTTCATCCTACAGTCCATTCTTTCATGTTTGGGTCCTATGGCTTACTTCCACAATCCATTCTATGCTTGTTCTATGGCTTAAAACTCCAGTTACTTCCTTACTTTGCCTATCATGATTCCCTCCATGGTTTCATTGAAATCTTCCCATAAATGGATGATTTGGGTTTCTCTTAAGTCATACCCTCTTCATGAACTATTCTAAGGTCTTAAATTATCAATGGAAGTATACCCATACCTTAGGTTTGCTGAGATTCAGAGGTTTCTCTTAATTCTTCTCTTTAGTCTTCTTCTCCAACTTTCCTTCTCTTCTCCTTCTCTTCTCTTTCTCTCACTTTCAATTAGGGTTTCAAAAGGAGTGAAAGAGGCTAAGGGACGTCCTATTTATAGAGGAGAACCTCCCAAAATAAGTCCCATTGAGATTAGGAAAGAATCCCCTTGAAATTTGGAAAGTTTCCTATTTACAGTTTCTATCGGCAATGAGGGGGTCGGAGATCCCGTCGACCCTCGGGTCTAAAATGTCCGACCCTCGGTCTAAAATTCAGGGGTCTGACTCCCTAATGAGGGGGGTCCTACCCTGCCTATTTGGGTATGCGACCCTGCCCCCTATTTTACTATTTTTGGGTCAGTTTAATACCTGGTCTCGCTATTTCCTTCACGCACTTGGTCCATTTGGCTCGACCATGATAGGTAGAGCTGGTACAAGGTGGTAAGACTGGTTAGTTCGATACGGGTCTTACATGTCACAAAACACCAAACCAGATGATATGCCAGGAATAGAGAAGGAGTGGGGAGAGGGGTGGCC
>JAMYWD010002234.1:0-11519 GCA_028583415.1 Protea cynaroides
GAGATTGATTTGATCTTTGGATGAGCTCGGGCTCTACATTTGATTCACTTATAGACTGAGATTGATTTGAACTTTGGATGAGCTAGGGCTCTGCATATGATTTACTTAGACTGAGATTGATTTGAACTTTGGATGAGCTTGGGCTCTACATTCGATTCATTTCTAGACTGAGATTGATTTGAACTTTGGATGAGCTAGGGCTCTACATTCGATTCATTTATAGATTGAGATTGATTTGAACTTTGGATGAGCTAGGGCTCCGCATTTGATTCTGAAATGAGCAAGGACTCAGAAGGTCACTTATAGGGTGAGGAATTTGCTATTGATTCTGAAATGAGCAAGAACTCAGAAGGTCACTTATAGGATGATACTGCATGACTCATCTTTAAAGTTCCTACCCGCTTTGGACCTTCAAGATTGAAAATTGGAATATCCTTCTTGGAAGCTCTATGGCTATGAACCTTCGAGAATGGAAACTAGAATATCCTCTTATGTAGCTTTGTTGCTATGAACCTTTAGAATGCTCGAAAGTGATCCATACAGAAAGTCTTTGCTGACTTTGAACCTTTAGGGTTGAAATCTGACCCATCTTGGAAGTTTCTTGATTTTGAACCTATGGGGTGCTGGACATATTGAAATGATGGTGAATTCCTTGGCAGTTATCCAGGTTTTTGCCCCTACTTTATTGGTGAAGGCATAAAATATGGTATCAATGGAAAATGGTGTCATGGACTTTGCTGACATGATACCTTGATTTGAAATTTTCCATTTATGACCTGGTACTGCAAGTTTGACTCAATTTCAACACGATAGTGATGACTTGGTTGCTCCCTTGGAAAGGTTCCATGTAATTTGAAGGTGATGATTTTCTTCAGCCAACATTGGTGTTGTTGGAATTTGGATTGAAAGAAACTCTAGCGAGGATTTTGGACAAGAATGAGCGGAGCTTGACAGTCTCTAACCAAAGTGATTTTATTGATTGACCTTGGTGTTAGACTGTCGAGGGGCATCTGATCAACTACGTTCTTTGATTGTGCATTATGGTAGACCAAATTGGTAGAATAGCCAAGCGGCGATGAAATGTGACATGGGTTTGGCCCTTGATCTAGGCTCATGAAAAGCTCAGGGCCTTGCAACATTATTGAGCCAATTTTGAAAGATGAATGAACCATGGCCCCAAAGTAGGCATGAGGCGCAAAGGATTCAAAGTGTTCCTTCAGAGAATTTGGTGACCAAATCCAAACAGGTGAGCGACCACATTGGATTTTCTTCATCAATAGGATTGGGAGAATTGAGAAATTGGCAAAAAAACCAACTTGGACGGACCTACTTCTATTGACTGGGAAAGTCAGTGACTTCAGACTAGACAATGGATCTTAGATGTAACGCTCATGATCAAGTTCAATTCCTCTACATAGGGTGTATCTATGCCCCAGTGTCTACACGTTGTGACAGACTGCTACTGTAGTGTGCTAGGGCAAGATAGAAGGAAATAGGCAATCTAACAGAGTTAGAACTAGGTTGAACCTGGATTGCATCTAGAATTTGACCACGCTGGGGAAGATTGACAGATTGATTGTAGAAAGTGACTACTTTAATAAACCCTTCCTGAATCTTGAAAAATGAGGGAGCTGATGATTTGATGAATTTGGCTACATCCGTAATCAGGCCATGAGAATTTGCTCTCTCCCTATCATGACCAAAGGATTTAAAGATAGAATTCTGTTGAAAGGCAATGCTATGGAGCCCAACATATGATGGTCAACTCCTCCGAGTATGATTCACTGGAGAGCAAGAGGGGTTCCTTTCCTTATGGAGGATAGACTGGAATGACACTTGTCTACATGAACCACTGAATTTTTCTATGAAGGGCCAATGAGGGCAATGCTTTAGGGTTGCATCAGGTCACCTATCACCACTGTGGTATTATGGGTTGCCCATTGAAGTTTCTTGGGTTGCTTTTTCCCTGCTGAGGTTTCTTTTCTTCCCTTTATTTTTTTTTATTTTTTCTTTTTGCAAAACCCATCTTGGGTTGAATAAAGAGTCCTGATATGGTGAGGATATTGCCAAAATTATGGTCCTGTCCAATGGTCTGAAACCCTTAGGAAAATCCGAACGGCATGACTTTCATGACAAATGGGTAGCCTTGCCCCACTGTTTAAGTTGACACCTACACGTATTGATAGGCGGGCAGCTATTTGAATCATCACTAAAACTGACCTTAGGGAAATGCAGTCTCACACCAAAATTAAAAATGGTGTCGAATTATGTTTTCCTTTCTTGGAGATATTCAGATGGAACACGTGTCTCAACAAGCTACATCGAGATGCTGAATCAGTCATGATCATATCTGGGCCTGAAACCTTTAAGTTTGTTGACAAGTATTGATGTTGAAGGTCCAAGAGGACTGATATGAAACTGTCCACATGGGTATACCATTGGGAGAGTGTTTGGTTGTTTACGTAGAATGAGTTTATCTTACCGATAAGATCCCATTTTATTGGCTTGAGAAATGAAGGGCTTATAGGAACCTTGGGAAGCCGTCGGATGTATTGAACGACGGATAAGAGTTCCAGCCAGATTCATGAATTTGTACATAAAATGATGGCATGATCACGAGATACAATGCCATAAAAACTAATAATCAAAAGAAGGGCTTGTGATAGAGACTCCTTGGAAAGCCATCGGATTGATAGACGGGAGAGAGAGTCTAATGCCGATGAGAAATCTTTCTCTGATGATGAAGAAGTGATGAGATCGTCTCCTGTAAAGGCGGGATGTAATTGGTCAAAATCAAAAGTCCGGTCCAACATGCTGTAAATCTCGACGAATGATCGAACTTGCTATCAGGCTTTGGTTGGAACTATCATCCTCTTGAAGTGAGAGGGACAATTGGCTTACTGTCGAGTTCCAATGCCAATCAACATCTTACTATTTTCTTTTCTTCTCTTTTTTTTCTTTTTTCTTTTTTCTTTTTCTTTTTTTTTTTTTTTTTTTTTTTGGATGAGAAGGCTACATAATGCAGTGCTTCGCTTGATCGCAAAATTGAATCCTGACTTTCAGCATTGGATTTGAATCTTCTTCTTCCAAACATTTCCAATCAGATATAACGTCTTTGCCCCAACTAGCACTCTGGTCTTCTGTAAACATTATGAGCATTTGTGAATGGTCATATAGTATCTGATTTTATCTGAACGGTGAATCCGTATGCTGTCCTCTAGAAGTTACTCATCACCTTCTGTCTGATGTGACTACCTCCCATTATTGATGTAGATAAAGCATAGGCTTGAATTTCTTTTTTCTTTTTTTTTTTTGGGGGTATCCCAATGACCTCATTCTTTGATTTTGAGATTGATCATTCATCATGTTTCTTTTGCTTGCAGATGATGTACTTTGTAAGAACTTTGGTATTTCCATCTTTTTGGTGGCACATTTGTCCTCCACTCATTTGTACTGATTGGCTGACCTGTTGATATGATCTGTTATTATGTAATGCTTTCCTTGGAATCTTTTCACAGATAGAACAAATGGCAGCTTCTCCAATACATGTTTCTTGAGACTACTCTTGTATCTCTCGATTGATCATTTAAAGCTCTCCCAGACGGGTTGGACCTTTCTTTCTCAAGAGGCCGGGTGGCATAGAAGTTCAGGAGATGGCTCATCATTTCAATCATCTTCAGAGTCAGAATTGACTGCGCACGTAGAATAGGAGGATGTATGAAACTGGAAGGAAATGTATGGAAGAGACAAAGCACAGAGATTGAAATCCCAAATGGGGTGATTTTCTTTTACTTGCAGGACAGATTAGACTAGACTTGTCAACAAGCATATTGATCTTGGACCCAGACATGGATGACCTATCAAATACCGATAATAGAAAGTTGAAACAACTAGTTCATCCAAGCGGCTCCAGTTGGGCATAACGCCTTCGATGACCACCTTCAGTCGCTGCGGGAATAAGTCTTCCTTCAGATTTCTAATAGTTGGACTCATCATGCCCCTCTATCAATAGGTGCAAGATACATACCTTTTAGAGTTCCATACAATTCTTACCTCTTTTTTTTTTTCAGTTAGGATCCATTCATAACTGGACTATTGCTTTTTAAGCTCAAAGTTACTCTGGTTCATGCCCCAGTTTGGGGTTCAATGGATTCATCAATGGACCTCTTCTAGTTGAGTTTAAATCATTTTAGCTTGTGACCCAGCTTGGGGAGTAAGGGGTATCGCCATTGCACTACACCATTTTAAGTCAAAGATTAGACTAGTTTATCCCTCGGCTTGGGGGGTTCAATGGATTTTGTTGGAACCTTGGCCAAGTTGAGAGCAACTTCGTATAAATTGTCATTGTTGGCAAAGTGATATGGAGGAGAGAGAGTGTCTCTGGCAAAGTGATATGGAGGAGAGAGAGTGCCTGAAGTCCCACTGACAGCACCAACAGAAGAAAGCAATAATGACCAGAAAGAAGAAAGAGAGAAGAGAGAGAAAGAGGAGAGAGAAAGAAGAGAGAGAAGATGAGGAGAGAGAGTGGGTGGGGACCAGGTGGGTCCCACTTGAGGTGGCCAGGCCAGCATGGCCAATGCCCGCGGCACCAGGCCAGCAGGCCATGCCATGCCCAGCAGCAGCACAGCAGGCAGCCTCGTGCACAGCACCAGCCGCGCGCACAGCAGGCAGCCAGCACAGCATGCAGCCACACGCACAGCACCAGCCGTGCGCACAGCAGGCAGCCGCGCTCACAGCAGGCAGCCGAGCGCATAGCACCCGCTATGCGCACAGCAGGTAGCCGAGCGCACAGCAGGCAGCAGCGCGCACAGCACCAGCCGCGCGCACAGCACCAGCGTGCAGGCAGCCACGCGCATCATCTGTTCGATGAAATTCCGTAATGAGGCAGTGGGAAGATCTCGATTTGACGGCCGAGGCGCATCCCAATCGCGCCTGACGTGATGAGGCCGATCTGAATGACCAGAACTGATCCCACTTTTTATATGAAGATCCAATGGCGGATCTTCAAGATTATTCTCTCCACCAATCAAAATTCGACAACGTCGTACGGTACAACAGAGGGGCGGCGATAATGTGCGTCGCGGCGCACCAAATCATTTGGGAAGATGTCGTTTGGAATAATCTGATCGGCCGAACTTTAGATGGCCATATCTTGGCTGTCCGATCTCCGATTGAGGCGATTCAAAAGCCCACGAGCTTCTCTCTTCGAGCTGAATCTGTTAAAAAGAAGAAACAGGGGTTTTGGCAAGCAGTGCTATGGGTTTTGGTAAAAAAAAAAGGGATTTGGGGCTTTCTTTGAAGAAATAAATCCCTCTCCACCTTCTTCCATCGGATATACATGATCATTTGAGTAGTTTGGAGGGAAGTGTGAGCATGAGTGATAGTTTGATATGAATGATGGTGTGCGAGAAGCATTGGAAGAATGCCGAAGTTCCACTCTATTGAAGAAGCTTATCTATCACTACTGGAGAGCTTGGAACGTCTATGTTGTGAGCACCAAACTTGCTGTGATCACGCTGGGAAGGTAATCACGCACGCAAACCTTATGTTGTGAGATGCATTATGTTGGGAAGGGTTTGTACACATTCCATATTAATTTCATTGTAACCTGTCAAGTTGGGGCTTGACAGGATTGAGGGTAGTTGCCCAGAATTCCAAGTTGCAGGTTGGATTACATTGGTGGTATAGCACCAAGTTGTTCCAGCAGTAGAATACTATTGAAGTAGTGTATTGGGTATAATACGAAACCCTGGTTAGGGTATTACCCCGTGGAGTAGTCATCACAGTGTGTGATAGGTGAACCACTTTATATGGTGTGTCTTGTGGATGTGCATATTTTTGTTGTGTATGTGAAGTGCGTGGGTTGCAGGTCTAGGTGTACACACTAGGTAGGATAAGCCTCTGGTATGGATACCTGTAGGTATGTGGCATGGTGTGTTACACGAAATGTGTAAATAAATAGATATGTGAACTAGTCAGCTCAAGGCAGCAGTGTTTAATCAGTCAAGACAGGCCTCACATAGTTGGGAAAAATTTTAGTGGTTACTGATTCACCCCCCCCCCCCTCTCAATGTCAACCTGGGAATTACAAGTGGTATCAGAGCGAGGTTCCCTAGGGAGGATGACTAACAGCTTTGGGTACAGGCAGAAGTGGGAGGCAGTGAAAATGGCATTCAGTGAAGATAACCACAGGCATGAAAGAATTCCACTATTTGATGGGTCAAACTACAGTGTATGGAAAGTCAGGATGGAACCATACCTGATATCTCAAGGCTATGGAGTCTGGCTTGCAGTAAAGAATGGATACACACATCCCATAGAAGACATCACAGATGCAGTAGAAATGAAAAGAAGGGAAAATGAAGCTAAAACAGTCACAGCTCTGTTAGCATCTCTTGTTAGCAATGATCTCACCAGAGTAATCAGCTGTCCTACCTCTAAAGAAATTTGGGACAAACTGAAAAGTGTGCATGAAAGAGATAATAAAATAAAAGAGGCTAAATTACAAATTCTGAGATCTCAGTTTGAGAGTCTGAAGATGTCTGAAGGAGAAACCATTAAGTTCTATCTCAACCGGATGAATGGCATCACCAATGCAATCAGAGCATTGGGTGAAGAGATAAAGGAGATACATGTTGTCAAGAAAATCCTAAGAACTTTGCCCAAGCTATATAATACCAAGGTATCAGTGCTTGAGGAGATGGACACCTTGGATTCCCTGACCACTGATGATTTACATGGTATTCTGACGACCTATGAAATGAGAATGGTTGATGAAATCCCTACAGAGAAGGAAGCAGCTTTTCAAGCCATGAGAAAGTTGAAGATCAAAGAACCAAGTGAAAAATCAAAAGCAAAAGAGATTAATGAGTCTGATGACTCAGATGATGAATTGATAGCCTATCTTGCTAGAAGGCTTGAAAAGAGAAGTGATAAATACAAAGGAAAGTCAACATTGAAATGTTTCAACTGTGGAGGACTAGGACACTTTGCATCAAAATGTCAAAAGAAAGGAAGAGTATATGACTCCGATGATGAAGACCCCAAGGAGAGTCATGACAAGAAAGGTAAAAGAAAATTCATACCAAAAAGGAGAAGTCTGTTGACCAAGAAGAATCAATCCTCAGATGAGTCAGAGGAGGAAGATGACTGTGAGACTCTGTTCATGGTTAGATTTGATGAAGCGCTTGAGGACAATGAAGTTTCCAAAAGGAAAGATGATCTTGAAGATGAGGCCAATCTTGAAGCTGAACTATACTCAGCTCTTACAGATCTCAGAGATGAAAAGAAGAAGAACAAAAGGTTAAATGACAAGTACAATGAAGCAACTGAGCTCATAAATACTATGAAAATCTCAAATGAAGAAGCAAAGAAGACTGAAAATGATCTCGAAAATGTCTTATCCTTAAAAACAAGTGAGTGTGAGTATGCAAAGCTTGAGGAAGAAATTCTGAGATTAGAAACAAAACTTGCAGAGTATGTAAAGAAAAAGAAAAGTTACAAAGAAGCTACTACCTCATCTACATTGATGTCTGACCAAGAGACTGAAGAAGAAGAAAATGTACTTGATGAAATCTTAAGTATCAAAGATCCTCTCATAATAAGATAGGACTTGGGTATGAAGAGCAGACGATAGAGAAAACTAAGGGAAAAGGGTTTGCTGAGGACTTCATTGTTTTTGTTAAGGCAAAACAAAAGAAGTCAAGTGCTGAAAATTACTTAAAGAACAACACTGACAAAGAAGGTTTTACAACAGTAAACAAATTCAAGAAAGGAGACAGCTTCAAAGGATACTGCTATGGGTGTAATGGTTATGGACACAGAGTTGCAAAGTGCAGAAGACAAATCATACAACCAGTGTTTACAAGCAGAAATAGATTTGCACCTTTAGTTGAAGACAGAATTGAATGCTTCAGGTGTCAAAAGTTTGGACACATAGCCAGATATTGCCAAACCATCCTTCCATCTCAAAGGCAACCTAGAAGGAATGTCAGAAGAAATCCCCCCAGGAGACAAGCTCAGAGAGAAGAAAGGGTTATGGAGGAAAGAGTTAGAGAACCCATTACAGTGAAAGAAAAGGCAATATGGGTTGAGAAAAACAAGAAGAAAAATAATACATCCTTCATTGTGCAGGCGGCCTTTAAGGCCAACAGTAGGCCCTTGCCATGGATTCTTGATAGTGGATGCTCCACTCACATGACAGGCAATAAAGAAATTTTCTCAAGTTTAAATGCTGAAGAAAGTGGATCAGTTAGATTTGGAAATAACGATGGTGCAAGAATTGAAGGAAGAGGAACTGTTAACATCAATAGTGGAAAATTGAAATCTCATAACGTATTGTATGTAAATGGCCTAAAACATAATCTTCTGAGTGTCAGTCAGATCTGTGATCAGGGTAATGAAGTGACTTTCACCAAAAATGGTTGTGTAGTTAAAAGTATTGAGAAAGGAAAGACTGTGGCACATGGAATCAGAACTGGAGGCAACTTATATGTTCTCTCAGAAACCAATGACAACAATTGTTTGATGAGTCAGGATGATGAGAACTGGTTGTGGCATAGAAGGTTGGGGCACATTAATTTCAAGAACCTTGCCAAGATAAGTAGACAAAAGTCAGTGAGAGATCTTCCTATTTTGAAGGTTCCAGAAAGTCATGTATGTGGACCATGTTAGAAAGGAAAGCAGGCAAGAGCAACATATAAGTCAAAGGAGTTCCATGTCAGTAAGCCACTTGACCTAATTCACACAGACTTGTGTGGACCCATGAGAACCCAATCCATTGGAGGAGAAAGGTATTTTATCTTATTTATTGATGAGTATTCTAGGATGACTTGGGTCATGTTTCTCAAAGACAAGACTGAAGCCTTGGATCGATTCAAGACATTCAAGAAGAGAGTTGAAAATGAAACAGGAAATACAATCAAGTGTATTCGGTCAGATCAAGGAAAGGAGTTTACATGGAATGAATTCACCAAATTCTGCAATGAAAATGGGATAAGGATTCAACATTCAGCTGCAAAAACTCCTCAACAAAATGGGGTAGTTGAAAGAAAGAACAGAACTTTGCAAGAAATGGCAAGAACAATGCTCTCAGAAAATAATATTGCCAAGCATTTTTGGAGAGAAGGCATTTACTCTGCAGTTCACATCACAAACAGATGCTTATTGAGGCCCCATGAGAACAAGACTCCTTATGAGCTATGGTTTGGGAGAAAAGCCACAGTGAAGTACTTCAAGGTCTTTGGGTCAAAGTGTTACATCAAGAGGAAGGAAGAGAATCTTGGCAAGTTTGATGATAGAGCTGATGAAGGCATCTTTTTAGGATACTCTTTCAAAAGCAAGGCTTACAGATGTTACAACAAGAGAGTAAAAAGAGTGATCGAAAGTTCTGATGTCAGAATTGATGAACAATTACCCTACTCCAAGAGAGCTGAGCCAGAAAATCCAGTGTTTGAAGAACTTGAAGATAATGAAACAGTGGCAGTTGAAAAAGAACAACAATCAGAGGAAGAATCAGAATCACAAGAGGTTGAGGTAAAAATGCAAAAGGATGGAAGACCAAAGGACAATAAATGGTTAAGGATTCATCCAAATCATCAAGTGATTGGAGATCTCAATGCTGGGATGCAGACCAGGAAAATGAAGACAGCTACTTTCTCCTTATTGTTAGAAGTGGAACCCAAGACTGTATATGAAGCTGGCAAGGATGAGAACTGGATGAAAGCCATGAATGAAGAGCTTGATCAAATTGAAAAGAATAACACATGGGAGTTAGTTCCAAGACCAACAAACAAGAATGTCATTGGCACTAAATGGGTCTTCAGGAACAAGTTGAATGAAGACGGAAAGGTGGTCAGGAACAAGGCTAGACTGGTATGTAAAGGCTATGCCCAAGTGGAAGGAATTGACTTTGATGAGACTTTTGCTCCAGTGGCTAGACTTGAGTCCATCAGGATGTTCTTAGCACTGGCAGCTCACAAAGGCTTCAAGGTGTACCAAATGGATGTCAAATCTGCATTTTTAAATGGTACTCTTGAAGAAGAAGTATATATTGAGCAACCTGAGGGTTTTCAACTTAGTGATGATGGTGATAAGGTATGCAAACTGAAGAAGGCCTTATATGGTTTGAAGCAAGCTCCAAGAGCCTGGTATTCAAGACTAGACACTTATCTGCATCATCTGGGTTTACGAAAGGGAGTAGTGGACAACAATCTGTATGTCATGACAGAAGACAGCAGCTAGTTGGTAGTTGTGGTGTATGTGGATGACATCATCTTCGAAGGACACTGTGAGAAGCTATGCAAGAAATTTGCTGAGAGAATGAGGACAGAGTTTGAGATGTCTATGCTAGGGGAGTTGTCCTATTTTTTGGGTCTACAAGTTCATCAGAGGCAAAATGGCATTTTTATCTCTCAAGTGAAATACACAAAAGAGATGTTAAAGAAATTTCTAATGGAAGACTGCAAACCAGTGGGAACTCCAATGATGGTGAACTGTAAGCTGAGTTCAAGTGATGACTCTTCAACTGTTGATCAGACTCTCTACAGATCAATGATTGGAAGCTTACTGTACTTAACAGCCTCAAGACCTGATATTTTGCAAGCGGTATGTCTGGTAGCCAGGTTTTAGGCCTATCCAAAGGAGACTCATTTGATAGCAGTAAAAAGGATATTCAGGTATTTGAAAGGCACAATGGATCATGGTTTGTGGTACCCCAAAACTGGAAGATTCACACTTACTGCATTCTCAGATGCAGACTGGGCTGGTAGCATTGATGACAGAAAAAGCACTAGTGGTGGTGCATTCTTTCTGGGAAAAATCTTAGTGGCATGGCACAGTAAGAAACAAGAATCTGTTTCCTTATCTACAGCAGAGGCAGAGTACATAGCAGCGGCAGCTACATGCACTCAAGTAATCTGGATGAAAAGACAGATGTCAGATTTCAGTGTTACTTGTGAGGAGCCAGTGGTCATCAAATGTGACAACATGAGTGCAATTAACATCTCTAAGAATCCGGTTCAATACTCAAGAACCAAACACATTGATATTAGATATCATTATTTGAAGGACAAGGTGCTTGAAGGGGAAGTGAGACTGGATTTCATTCCTACAACAGACCAAGTGGTAGATATCTTTACCAAGGCTCTTCCCAAGGACTCCTTTGAGAAACTCAGAGACCAGCTAGGAGTAGTGACTCTTAGCACACTGTAGATGGCACATGTGCAGGGGGAGTTGATGCCTACATAGCATCATCTTTCATCTGTAGGATTAGAAAGATGCGGTGGGCACTCCTACAGGTGAGGCTATGTAAGGGGAGTTCATATGAAGGGGGAGTACCTATGAAGGGGGAGTATTTTTTATGTCCTTTGAGACTTGTTGACAAAGGGGGAGAAAGGATGTGTGCAATCATCTGATGTAACATGGGTTGCCAACAATTCCAAAAGGGGAGATTGTTGGAACCTTGGCCAAGTTGAGAGCAACTTCGTATAAATTTTCATTGTTGCCAAAGTGATATGGAG
>JAMYWD010002235.1:0-11492 GCA_028583415.1 Protea cynaroides
CTAATTCCAAGTCATGAGTGGGATAGTTCTTCTCATGTGTCTTCAGTTGTCTTGAGGCATACGCAATTACTTGTTCTCCTTGTAATTCTGCACTGTTCAGAATGGTGTGATGAACCGCTAAATAAACAATGGCTCAACCAGGATCTCAAATAGGCTATCCCCGCGTTATCCAAACTTTACACGCATTCATAATCATAATCAGAGTAATACACAATAGCGGAAAATTTATAAATAATATGAACTGAGAACTAAATGATATCCATAAATAATAGTAAATTATTCTGTGTTTAACTGAGACATAAATATTTAAATACCAAATACATGTCTTATAAATCCAATAAAGAAACCTACAAAAATATCTAATCGAATACACACGAGTTGCACTCGCAAGAGGAGTCGTGTGTATCGTCTTCGACCCAACTTCCATAGCTGCAACGTTTCCGTACGCCGACAGGTTCATATAATCTTCAACTGTATATCCTGCATCATCAACTAAAAATATTCGACGTCGAGGGGTGAGCACACAACACGGCTCAGTGAGTAGCCAAAACAATGCAACATTACATATGCATGCAAAAAGTCAATTCATATCTTTGGTCTTGGTTTATAGTTTGCAATGTGCAATAGAAAGGTTGGGTGGTCAAAGGTTAACGTTTATTGACACCTCCTCTATACACAGGGTGTGGAAGCCCGCCCGAAGGTTAACGTTTATCGTCGTCCCTATCCACCCTACCATAACATTATACAACAAAGGTTAACGTTTATTGGTATATAATGCTATACTAACACGTAAGCCCCCGTTAGCGAGGGCTTGCAAACCGGGCTCGCTACTAACCAATCCTAATGCCAAACGGTGTATCCAAGGCCTCACCCCAAAGATCCCTCGGAACATCCGGAGAGATAGAGCTAAGGCCCCCGGTAGAGTCGAGACTACAAGGACCGAGACCACATCCCCTGATACTCTACGACATAATAGTTCTGCTAAAGTAATGGCGATACGACGATGTCAATGCACAAGACTTGAGTTAGAGATAGAGCTAAAGTGCTAAGACCCGCCAAAGGTTAACGTTTATTGACGTTCTCATCACACTTCCCCTAATACTCGCTCGCATCAAGCACATCAACCACACACATACAATCACATGCCTATTCCTATCATCATCATCATCATCATCATGTTATAAACAATAAAGTAAATATGCATGAACAAGTTGTCACACCCCAATTCTGATCCAACCAGAATGGTGTGAGTGAACCGTCATTGAACCAACGGTTCACACCAGGATCTCGAATAGGCCGTGTCCACCCATACAAACCAATTACACATAACCACAATCAGAATATAAATATACAGCGGAAGACTTTAAATAGAATGAACTGAGTATCTATTGATAATGTAAATAAATATCCCATTATTCAAATTCAAACATATTAAATAATAATCTTTTACATCTCTTAATAACAAACAAAAATAACTGAAACAACTAAATAAAATCCATCACAGGTACACGCAGAAAGGGCACTCGCATGAAGCGTCATGCTCGTCCTCTCCTGCCTGTACGTCCAAAGCAGCTACACCTCCATACGCCGGAGCGTTCACATAATCGTCCACAGTGTATCCTGCATCAACATCTAAAAACAATGTATATACAAAGGGTGAGCACACAACACAGCTCAGTAAGATAATCAGACAGTTTCACAAGATTATGCATGAGTAACAATCATTTTATGCTGTGGTCCGGTTTTAAGTTTGCAATGTGCTATATAAAGGTTTGGTGGCCCCCGCACCTCTATACACGAGTGTGTGGCGTCGCACAGTAATCACACTACCACCAACCCACATGCACCCATCATGGAATAGAGATAGAGCTAAGGTATACCCGCACCTCCCCTGATACTCTACCCATACCAGTACCTAGGCCCCTATCGGCCGGGCTGCAAACCGGGCTCGCAACTAACCAATCCTATATGTCAACAATGTATGCTCTATCCCAAGCACAGCCGTCCTACGGCATAGAGATAGAGCTAGAGCGTGCAGGCCGGGTCGGAGACCACGACACCTCACCTCCCCTAATACCCTATCCGCAACTAACCCACTAGGATAGAAACAATACGCTGGGTAGACCCTATCCCAACATAACTCCCTACGGCATAGAGATAAAGCTAAAGCATCGTGGACAAGCCAGGCGTCGACTCGGAATCCTCGGTACCACACAACGATGGCCGGGACAACATCAATATCGGAGACCACCGTACCACGATCTTCCCCCGATACCCCACCCGTATCAAGCATGTTAAGACAGAATACTACAAAAAGTGCCGGTGTGAAGAGCGATCCCAGGGCCCATGCCCCACTCCACACACCAACGAAAACAATCACATGCCTAACAATCACATCCTATGAATGCATGAACAATAATAATAATCGAAAGTAAGGATGGTATGTGAATATGCACAAACATCACATCATAGATATTCAATGATTAACAACGATTTCTCGTCCATTAATTATTAGGTTTAGGTCAGATTCCCTTACCTGACGCTCGTTCAATAACTTGCTCCACGTCGCAAGATCCAAACGATAAGTCACGAAGTCCTACAATATTATTAGGGTTTCATTAGAATACATTGCTTAGGGTTTCCTGTTGGTCGAAAACCAACAGAGATCACAAACTACCCTCAGTGAGCTGACCGGTGGCATGTACCGGTCGCAGCTCTGTAGGAAAGACTGGCGACCAGTATGGTCAGCCGGTCCCCCACAGATAACCTCCTGAGAGGTAGCGATGCGCAACATACCGGTCGCACTATGTGCAACCGGTATAGTCGACCGGTATGTCTCCGAAGACCATACATGGGTTTTTCGACCGCCGTCGATCATCCTCCATGGATTCTCGGGGTTTTCTCCTATCCATTCTAAGTCTAGGCTTTGAGTTAGAGTTATCCCCAACTCATTCAAGTCTCGTTTCGATGAATATCATCTCGAAACTCAAATCTAGGATTTGACGACAACTTAGGGTTTATTGGCCAATTTAGGGTTTTAGATCAATACCTACTTTGTATGGTATTGATCCACCCACACAACTATCATAGGGTAAGAAGATGGATTCAAACACTTACCGTTGACAGGCGTAGCGTGAGCTTCGTCAAACGGTAATGGCGGCACCTCCTTCTTCTTCCTAGCTCCTTCTCCTTTCCAAGCTCTTTCTCTTCTCTAGGGTTTGTGAGAGACAATGGAAAGGATTTGAGGGATTTAAGGGTGTATTTATAGGCTAGAAATAGGGTTTAGTAACCCTACTAGGATTAGGAAACTTTTAGGATTCAAAATCAGGAAAGCGGGACCCGCAGAGACTAATTTCTAAATTCCCGCACATAGTCAGCGGAGCCATACCGGTCGACCGGTACCATCATCCGGTACCATCGACCGGTATACCTAAAATCAGGTATAATTGGTTGACTTGGTCCGATTTCGTACCTGTTTGTTATCCGCTTGCCCCGTCTGGCTCGGTGATGATCGGAAGACCTGTCACGATACAAAACCAAGGTTAGACCGGGTTTTCAGAGTGCGGGTCTTACACAAGTAATAGAAATATTGGATGGCATGCTGTATGCACATTACAAACATATTCGCATAGAATCTAACATGGCATAGGACTCAAGAAATAGAAAACAGTTTATTATTAACCAATTTAGTTTGGGGTTAAGGTTCCTCACCTTAGCTTGCTAATAGATACTTTTTCAAGCTTTAAAATCACCTTTATAATGTTATTATATTGCTAGCAAACCTAACAAAGTCGATAGAATTTAATTAGAATTAATTTAGAATTTAAAAACTATTCTGTCAACTGAGGGTCGATGCTAGGGTCGATGGGTCTATCAACCCTCCCTCCATTCCGAACTTCCCGAATGCCGAGGGTCGATGGTGCGAAACACCTAGGGTCGGATGGTCCATCGACCCTCGGTGCGACCCTTTGGTGCACTCCCGGTCCAATTTCCACTTTTAATCCATTCTTCGTGTTTGGGGTCCTATGGCTTGCTTCCTACATTCCTTCAATAGTCATTCCATGGTCTAGAACCATGTATAATCCATCTAGATAGCTTTCGTGCATCCTCCTATGGTTTTCCATGAAAGCCTAACCATGGATGGATGGTTTGGGTTTCTCCGAAATCCTACACTCAACCATATCTAACCTAAGGTCTGTAGAAACTCATGGAATTAGTATCCATACCTGAGAAGATTATTTTTCTCTGCAAATTCTTCTCCTTTTTGCTAAGCCTTCTTCCTTGCCTCCTTTCTTCCTCTTTTCCTTCTTCTCTCTTTCTCTCAATTCAATTAGGGTTGTGAAAGGAGTGAATGTGGCTTAGAAACGTCCTTTAAATAGACTAGGAATGTCCTATAATAATCTCATTGAGATTTGGAAAGAATCCCAACCGAAAATTAAGAAATTTCCTAATTTCAGTTTCGTCAGAAACCGAGGGTCGATGGGAGGGTCGATGATCCCGTCGACCCTAGGGTCTTAAGCTGTCCGACCCTCCCTTAAAAACTGAGGGTCTGACTTTCTGTTTTGGGAGGTCCGACCCTGCTTAGCTAGGTGTGCGACCCTCCCCTAAAATTAAATGTTTTTGGGTCGATTTTATACCTGGGATCTCGATCTCCTTCATGCCCTTGGTCCATTTAACTCGACCATGATGGGTAAACCTGGTTTAAGGTGGTAAGACCGGGTTAGTTTGACATGGGTCTTACACACATCCTAAACCTAACCCAGACGCATCAGTATACAAGGTAAATGGTTGTCCTGGGAACGAAATAGTCAAGATGGGAGTTGATATCAATCTAGCCTTCAATGTTTAAAAATACTCTTCACATTTATCGGTCCAAACAAAGTTTTCTCCTTCATTTGTCAGACTAGTGAGAGGTACAGTGATTCTAGAGTAATCTTCCATGAATCGTCGATAGTAACCAGCTAAACCTAAGAAACTTCTAATTTCTGTAACATTATTCGGTGTTTTTCATTTCACAATGGCTTCAATCTTGCTAGGATCCACTTTAATTCCTTCAGCAAATACAACATGCCCTAAGAAAGCGACGTCATTTAGCCAGTACTCACACTTCGTAAATTTTACGTTAAGCTTCTCTTTTCTTAGTCATTACAGAGCGGCTCTTAGATTTGGGACATGAGTTTCTTTATCCTTGGAGTAGACTAGTATGTCGTCAATAAATACAATGACTGACGTATCTAACATATCATGGAATACCCGATTCATGAGTTTAATAAAAGTTGCGGGTGCATTAGTTAATCCAAAAGACATGACTAAAAATTCATAATGCTCATATCTGGTTCTGAATGCTGTCTTCAGAATATCACCTTCCTTAATCTTCAACTGATGGTATCCTGACCGAAGATTAATTTTGGAGAACACTTTGGCACCTTGCAACTTATCGAACAAGTCATCGATCCGAGCCAATGGGTATCGATTCTTGATTTTAAGCTTATTCAATTCCCGATAATCTATACACAGTCGAACACTATAGTCTTTCTTTTCATGAACAATACTGGCGCTCTCCATGGTGATATGCTGGGTCTGATATAACCCTTGTCCAGTAATTCTCGTAATTATATCTTCAGTTCTTCCAGTTCAGTAGGAGCCATTCGATAGGGTGCTTTCGATACTAGTGCGGCTCTAGGTATAAGATCTATAACGAACGATGTCGCTCGGTTGGGTGGTAGTCCTGGTAGTTCCTCAGGAAATACATCCGAAAATTCATGTACAACTTCAATATCCTCCATTCGTGGTGCTTCCTTGGTGAGGTCGACCACGGATACTAGATACCCAATTCCTCCTTTTTCGAGGCATTTTATAGCCTTCAATGCAGAGAGAATGAGTTTTCGTTTACGGGAAAGTTTGGTTCCCATAAAATTAAACTTTGTTCCTTTCTTGTCTTTAAATGTCAATTTCTTTTCTACACATAATAGGTTTACAGAGTGCCGAGCTAACCAATCCATTCCCAAGATAATGTCAAAGTCTGCCATCTCAAGTTGAATTAAGGTTGCATCCAAAATCTTCTTGCCGATAAGAACTGGACATGGTCCATAACCTTTGTCTAGTTCAACTTCTAATCTCATAGGTGATCATACAAGCAGTTTATAGTCTAAAGGTCTGAGGGGTAGATTTAACTTCTTTCCAAAAGACACAGATATAAAAGAATGTGTAGCTCCAGAGTCAAATAGTACTTTGGCGGGTAAGCCATTAATAGGTACGATACCTGTGATTTGATTTAATTTAGTCTACATGCTTACACAAGGTAGTACAAAATGAACAGTTCAGGTCATACCTGTGACCACATCAGGCGATGCGACAGCATCCTCAGATGTAACTGCATAAACCTTTCCTTATTGTAGCTACTTCCTTGGCTTAGGTCACCCTCTTGAATAATGTCCTACTTGATCACAATTGAAGCATTTTACTCCAGCATTACTTTGCTTCTGTTGAGTTTGGGCTGTCGGAATAGTCTTGGCTACAGCACAGAAGCCTTGAGTACGGAAGGGTTTAAATGTCTTTAAGTTTCCTCCGTTGTATGGGTTTCCATTGGGCCTTTTAATACCTCTGTTCTGAGCAAAATAACTTTCCCTCTGGCTCGATTCCAGTACTCAAGAAATCTGTACAACTTCATTATAAATCTTTTTTTTTCAGTCCCAATACATGCTCACGGATGCTTCCCCTAAGTCCCATGACGAACCTTCGGCTAGAGGGAGCAAAGAAAAATAGTTCTTCATAATGTTGTTGATATGCGTCTACAGTCATTTGTCCCTGATACAGACTCAGAAACTCCTTTTCCATTTGATCTCTGAAACTCCTGGGAAAATACTTCTCGAAGAAAGCTTCTTTATAGATAGCCCAAGTCAGTTTGGCGTGCTTTGTCAACAGATAACTCTGAGTATATTTCCACCAATGGTGCGCATCACCTTTCAGCATAAAAGTGGCACATAATACCTTATCTTCTTCATTTATAGTCATCATCATAAAGTTACTTTCCATCTCATCAATTAAGTGAGCTGGCCATAACGGATCTAATGGCTTGCCTATAAATTCCTTCGGCTTCAACTTCAAGAAATGCTCGATCAGTCTGGAGTGATCAAGCTGATACTGTGCATAAGCTCTATACATAGGCGGTTGGTACTCATAATTACCTTAGTTATACCCGCCTTACGATGCTTCAGGGTTTGGCACTTGGCCTTGTACTGCTGGTGTTTGCAGTGCTTGGGGTACAATGTTGCTACCACCAGGTGTCATACTAGCTTGACCTGTAGGTAGAGAGGTTATGTTTGCAGCTGGAAACACAATTCCCATAGCAGCTTGCATGTTGGCTTGCACTTGCTGTATTTGCTGCATTTATTGTGCTAAATTCATCACCGCAGTAGCCAAATCTGTAGGTGGTGCTGGTAGGTTGGTTGAGTTGGCTTGGGTGTACACATTCTGAGGTGCAGCATTTTGAGTTCCAATATTTCCTTCTTGTCCTTGCTGACCCTCATAGTCATTAGTCTCCATAGGTGGTGGAGATGGGTTTGCATTTTGTCTCCTTCTACTTACTCTGCGTCCAGCCATTTAAACTCTTGGTTGAATGGTACTTGGGAAGGTTGTACATGTGAGACAAGATATGATGATAGTATTGGGTTAGTCTCACAATGGATGGCAAGAGAAAAACAAAATCAATAGGCAAAAGTTCAAGTAGAATCAAAATGCAGATAATAGTCATTCATATGGTCAATGGCCTACGGTTGCATGTTGTGCGACCATAGGTGCGACCTTCAAAACTCTGGAAAATTACCGAGACCCTATGGTTGATCATACGGTCGATGGTTTTGGTCGAATTGTGCTACCGTATGATTCAAAATCTGGTTTTTAAACCTGTTTTTCAAATTTTTTCCCACTCATTATCCTTCTTCCTCATACGGTCTCTACTCAACTTGCCATTAGTGAGTTGCTATAGTGTCGACCATACAAACTTGGTGATTTCTCCATCGATCAACATCCGTCACTCCATTTCTTGAGGTATGTTCTCTACTTTTCTCTATTTTTAAGCTTTCATACCTAGGGTTTTTTGCTATTTGTAGGGTTTTCTTCTAATTAAAATTTTTATGATCGTAAAAATTTAATTTTTATTGGGGGCTTTTGCTATTGGCCACCCAATGGATGAAGCCCTCAAGAAAATTTTAGTTTCATCAGTTAGTTTAGTAGAAACTTGAAAATTCCCATTTTTTACCTAAATTTTGGGGTTTTTCTCAATTATCAAAATTTCTTCAAATTCGACTTACCTAGTTTAAATTTCTGGTTGTATGAGCCTTGCAGGATGGTTTGGGACCTATGTAAGTCCTCCTACCCAAATGTTTGGGTAAAAAGTAAGGCTTTTTCTATTCTACATCGTTATGCTGTCAAATTTTTCAAATTTATCTAACTTGCTTTCTTATTTTCTTCTCTTGTAGCTATCATGGTTCGCACTAAGGTTCCTTGAGTTCATGACCCACGACGCTTCAAGTCCATTAAAGCAGAGGTGTGATATCCTTGGTTTGACCGAAAGAAATTTGAAGGGGGTCGGTGTGTGAACCTAGCCCATTTAGCCCTGTTTGATGTGGAAAGGGCGTTTGGTGACATGGGTTGGCTTCCAGTGATCTTGTATGAGGCTTGCACTCACCTGGACTTGGTCAAATAGTTCTACTGTCATCTATAGGTAAAGGGTGACTTAGATGATGTTGACAGGGGTAGAGATCTTTGTATCACCAGCTGGGTGAAAGAGATTCAGATCTCTTTCAACTGTCAAGAGTTGGTTGATCTCCTAGGCATTTCCAACGATGGTCAGTTAGTTTACTGTGCACCTAGGGAGCTATAGTTTTTATCTACACAGGTACATGCAAAAATAGATAATCAATTTTTTTGGGATGACCACTGGGAGATGAAAGCAATCAACCTGCGTCCAGAGCCATGGGTCTACTGTAAGATATCCAGCATAATCTTATTTTCCAGGGCGGACACTACGAGATGATCTCACAGTTGACTCAGTACCTGCTGTACTGTATCTGTACTAGGCAGCCTGTCTGCCTTCCATATATTATTCTTTGGACTATGCACAGAGCTACGTTGCTTGAATCGAGAGGTAACTTGCCCTATGGGCGGCTGATCTCCACCTTGCTCGCCCGTCTACAGGTGGATCTAGTGGATGAAAGGATCCTTGAGGACACCTTCTCAACTGACCTTGATTGGGAGGCCATCAGCAGGATGGGTATGAGAGAGATACAGGTCAATAATGATGAGAGGAATGCTATGAGACGTCCTCTCACTCAGGTAGCGGCAGCAGAGGTAGCAGCAAAGGCACCAAGGGTGATGATGAGAAGGATGATGATCGAATGTACATGGATGTGAATGCCATCCCTCCTCCATCACCACAGCTTTCTACTGAAGCTGTCCCTTCTAGGGCTTCTCATTCAGCTGGCCCTCCACGCCCACCATCAGATGACATGATGGGGCTGTTACGTGAGATTCGGGAGGCTCAGCGTGTGACTGATTGGAGAGTAGGAGAGCTTCTAGATGCCCAGTGCTCTACAGACCAGCGGGTAGTGGATCTAACGGCTAGACTCTAAGCTACTCAGACTCAGGTGGCCTGGCTCGTGAGAGTATATGCTGAGGACTATGACAGACATCGTGAGGCACCTCCTCCTGTGAAACCAACATGCAAATTTTAGGGATGAAATTTATTTTAAGGGCGGGGGAGTTGTAAGACCCGCACTCCATGAACCCAATCTAAACCTTTAATTCATGTCGTAATAGGTCTTCCAATCATCACCGGGCTAGACGGGAAGAACGGATGACAACCAGGCATTGGCGCCAAGCGTGACGGAATGCTAGACGTTCTGTATCTGAGAAGAGGAGTTGCATAAAGAAGGGGATAAAGGAGACTAGTAGGGGACGGAACGTACGGGACGGATTCTAAACCGCTTTCCAGCAAATCAAATAAGGCTCAATTCGATCTGTATACGGGGCCCCCGTGTAAGGTAGGATGGGAACATAGATCACAATAATTTAACTCAAAGAGTGGCCAAGACCTTGGATCTTGCATGCACTTAATGCGGTGGGAAGCCCGCCAACGCTCGTGAAAACCCGGGTCGGTCGGTCCTCCATTCATCCACTGTTGCATCCTCCGGAGTGGCGTCTATACGGTGTGTGGGCGTTTAGCGCCCTTTGACATCTCTTCATCTGCAAAGAATTCTCGACGTGAAAACACAGAGACAAAGGGCTGATCTTTGAATAGAAAAAAGAATGGATCTGCAGGGTCCCAAATGAATTGGCTTATTCGAAAAAAGCCTTGTTCTTTGGAAGATCTATCTCGTGTCTGGTTAAAAATCAAGGCAGCTATTGGTGTTGAAAACCCTGAACTGGGGAGCCTAAACGGCATTGAGGATGAGTCCACCGGTCGACAAATGACTTCTATCTACAGGTGGTTTCGTGGCTGAGAGCCCTCACAGCCCAGGTACAACGACGCAATTTGAAAATAGACCTAATGTATGATATTTTTTCATACCGGTCGATGGTACCGGTCGACCGGTATGTCTGGGCGGGCAGACTACTTAGATCCAAAAATGGATCTCTGTGGGTCCCACTTTCCTAATCTCGAGCCTAAGGACTTTCCTAACGAAAGGAAACTTTCTAAACTCTATCCTAGTCTATTTAAGGACCCCTAAACCTCCTTAGAACTCTTTCATTGATCCTCACAAACCCTAGAGAGGAGAAAGAGATCGAAGAAGGAGAAAGATCTAAGAAAGGAGGGAAAGGAGCTGTCGTTTGCCGTTGGACGAAGAACACCATAATTGCAAACCAACGGTAAGTGCTTGAACCTTCCTCTAAGTTAAGCATTATAAAAGATTAGTCATAAATTGATCAATACCATGCAAGGTGAGGTATTGATCTAAAAACCTTAAATTTATCGTCAAACCCTAATACAATCGATGAACCCTAGATTCGCATTCTAGGCTAAGGATCATCGAAACTAAGACTTAAATGGAACATGAAACAACTCTAACTCATTGCTCAGCTCTAGAATGCATAGGAGAAACCCTAGAACCAATAGGGGGTGACCGACGGAAGGCGAACACCGAATTAATGGACTTCCGAAGGCATACCGGTCGCACCATATGCGATCGGTACTGCTATCGGTACCTCTCGGAGACTGGTCTGTGGGGGGATCGGTCGACCATACAGGTCGCACCTTTCCCCACAGTGTTACGACCGGTACATGCAACCGGTACTGCGATCGGTATGCACTGTGAGGAGTGTTTTTGACCCAGTTGGTTTTTCGACCAATGTAAACCCTAAGAAAATTATTTTAATTCAACCCTAACATCGTGTAGGACCTTGTGATAGCGAGTTTGGATTGCCGCGCGGACCAAGCTAGAAATCAAGCATCGGGTAAGGGAATCGGACCTAAACCCTAATAACTAAATAAC
>JAMYWD010000224.1:0-25000 GCA_028583415.1 Protea cynaroides
ATAAGTGAGGGTATTGCTTTCGCATAGCATTTCCTTCTTTCCATGTAACCTCTTCCATGTCTCTACTTTTCCATGTGACCTTAACATAATAGATATCTCTGTTGCATAGACGTTGAACCTTTCGACTCGTGATCTCTGTTGGTGTTACTTCAAATGTCAAATCATCAGTCAAATCCCGACAAATCTACTGTCAAAACATGCGTTGGATCCTTGACATACTTCTTCAATAAGGAAATGTGAAATACATCATGCACACTTGACATAGATGGTGGTAGTGCTAACTGATAAGCTACTTTTCCACGCTTAGCTAAAATTTCATATGGCCCAACATATCTTGGACTTAGTTTCCCTTTCTGTTCGAACCTCTTCAATCCTCGCATAGGCGATACCATAAAAAATACTTTATCTCCTACAACGAACTCTAGATCTCTTCGTCGAGTATCGGCATATTGCTTGGTCTATTCGGAATGATGCGATGAACCGCTAAATAACCAACGGTTCAACCAGGATCTCAAATAGGTTATCCCTGGATTATCCAAACTTACACACATCCGTAATCATAATCCGAGTAAATACACAATAGCGGAAATCTTATAAATAAATGAACTGAGAACTAAGATGATATCAATAACTTAATAGCAAATTATTCTGTTTCCAACTGAGACATAAATATTTAAATATCAAATACAAGTCTTTATTAAATTCAATAAAAGAAACTTATAAAAATATCTAATCAAATACACACGAATTTGCACTCGCAAGAGGAGTCGTGTGTATCATCTTCGGCTCCAGCTTCCATAGCCGCCACGCTCCCGCACGCGGACGCACCCATGTAGTCTTCAACCGTATAGCCCGCATCATCAACTAAAAATATTCGACGCCGAGGGGTGAGCACACATCACGGCTCGGTGAGTAGCCAAAACAATGCAACAATACATATGCATGCAAAAAGTCAATTTATATCTTTGGTCCGGCTTAAAGTTTGCGTATGCAATAGAAAGGTTTAGGTAGCCAAAGGTCGCGTTTATTGACTCCGCCTCTATACACGAGTGTGTGACGTTACCCGAAGATCACGTTTATCGCCAACTCACATGCACCCAACCATGAACATTATATAACAAAGGTTACGTTTATTGCTATATAGTGCCATACCAACACGTAAGCCCCCTCGTAAGCGAGGGCCGCAAACCGGGCTCGCAACTAACCAATCCTAATGCCAAACAAGGGTATCCAAGGCCTCACCCCAAAGATCCCTCGAATGCCCATAGAGATAGAGCTAAGGCCCCCGGTAGAGTCGAGACTACAAGGACCGAGACCACCTCCCCGACACTCTACGACATAATAGTTCTCGCTAAAGTAATGGCGATACGACGATGTCAATGCACAAGACTTGAGTTAGAGATAGAGCTAAAGTGCCGAGACCCGCCAAAGGTTAACGCTTATTGACGTTCTCATCACACCTCCCCGATACTCGCCGCATCAAGCACATCAACCACACACATACAAGCACATGCCTATTCCTATCATCATCATCATCATCATGTTATAAACAATAAAGTAAATATGCATGAACAAGTAATAGAAATATTGGATGGCATGCCGAATGCACATTACAAACATATTCGCATAGAATCAAACATAGCATAGGACTCAAGAAATAGAAAACAGTTTATTATTAACCAATTTAGTTTGGGGTTAAGGTTCCTCACCTTAGCTTGCTATAAGATACTTTTCCAAGCTTTAAAATCACCTTTACAATGTTATTATATTGCTAGAAGACCTAACAAAATCGATAGAATTTAATTAGAATAAATTCTGAATTTAAAAACCATTCTGTCAACTGAGGGTCGATACTAGGGTCGATGCTAGGGTCGATGGGTCTATCGACCCTCCCCTCTTTCTGGACTTCCCGAATGCTGAGGGTCGATGGTCAGGAATACCTAGGGTTGGATGGCCTATCGACCTTGGGTGCGACCCTCGGTGCACTCTGGTCCAATTTCCACTTTTTAATCCATTCTTCGTGTTTGGGGTCCTATGGTTTGCTTCTACATTCCATTAAACATTCATTCCATGGTCTGAAACCATGAATCATCCTCCTAGATGGCTTTCATGCATTCTCTTAGGGTTTTCCATGAAAACCTAACCATGGATGGATGGTTTGGGTTTCTCCGAGATCACTCTCTCTCCAATAACTATCCTAAGGTCCCGTAGAAACTTATGGAATTAGTATCCATACCCGAGAAGATTAATCTTTCTCGCGCAATTCTTCTCCTTTTGCTAAGCTCTCTTGCTTGCCTCTTCTTCCTCCCCCCTCCCTCTCCTCTCTTTCTCTCAATTCAATTAGGGTTGTGAAAAGAGTGAAAGTGGCTTAGGGACGTCCCTTAAATAAACTAGGAACATCCTAAATAAGTGCCATTGGGATTTGGAAAGAATCCCAACCGAAAAATATAGGAATTTCTTAATTTCTATATTCGGCGTAAAACCGAGGGTCGATGGGAGGGTCGATGATCCCGTCGACCCTAGGGTCTTAAGCCGTCCGACCCTCCCTCCAAAACCGAGGGTCCGACTTTCTGTTTTGGGAGGTCCGACCCCCGCTTAGCCGGGTATGCGACCCTTCCCCTAATTTAAGTGTTTTTGGGCCGATTTGATACCCGGGATCTCGATCTCCTTCACGCCCTTGGTCCATTTGACTCGACCATGATGGGTAAACCTGGTTCAAGGTGGTAAGACCGGGTTAGATTGACACGGGTCTTACAACCCCCCCTACTTATAAAAATTTCGTCCTCCAAATTGTACGCACCTTCTCGAATCAAATAAGTAAGGGTATTGCTTTCTCATCGCATTTTCTTCTTCCCATGTAATTTCTTCCATGTCTCTACTTTTCCATGTGACCTTAACATAATAGATATCTCTCGCGGCGTAGACGTTGAACCTTTCGACTAGTGATTTCCGTTGGTGTTACTTCAAATGTCAAATCATCGGCCAATTCCAGCAAATCCACCCGTCAAGACATGTGTTGGGTCCTTGACATACTTCTTCAATAGGGAAATGTGAAATACGCCATGTACACTTGACATAGATGGTGGTAGTGCTAACCCGATAAGCTACTTTTCCACGCTTAGCCGGAATTTCATATGGCCCGACATATCTTGGACTTAGCTTCCCTTTCCGTCCGAACCTCTTCAATCCTCGCATAGGCGATACCTTCAAAAATACTTTATCACCTACGGCGAACTCTAGATCTCTTCGCCGAAAGTGTCCCCGATATTGCTTCCGACGGCTCCGAGCCGTTCTCACTCTTTCCTTGATGATGTCGACCACTCGACAAGTCTCTTCAACAAATTCCGGTCCAACAATACTACGCTCTCCAACTTCATTCCAAAACAAGGGAGTTCGACACTTCCCCGCCATACGCGGTGCTTCATAAGGTGACATCCGTATGGTAGCCCGATAGCCGTTATTGTAGCCAAACTCGATCAATGGTAATCTTTCATCCCATGATCCCTTGAAGTCAATTACACATGCTCGTAGCATATCTTCTAGAATCTGAATTGTACGCTCCGACCGGCCCATCCGTCCGCGGGTGGAATGCAGGATCGAACTTCAACGTTGTACCCATAGCCTTTTGCAATCCTTCCCAAAATTTGGAAGTAAATCGTGGATCTCTATCGGACACAATACTTTCTCTGGAACACCATGTAATCGAACAATATTATCCACATACGGCTTCGCTAACCTTTCCAAGGGTATACCGAGGTCGTATAGGTATGAAGCGAGCTGTTTTAGCCGACGGTCCACAATCACCCAAACCGCGCCAACTACTCGAGGAGTCAATGGTAGTCCCGTGACGAAGTCCATAGTGATGCAGCCCCATTTCCATGCCGGTTCCGGTAATGGCCGTACCGGCCCCGCGGGTCTTTGTCGCTCGGCCTTTACTTTCCCGACAATTTAGGCATTGAGACACCGAACTTGGCTACATCCGCTTTCATTCCCTCCACCAATATAGTTTCTTTAGATCATGATACATTTTTGTACTTCCGAGGATGTATCGAATAGATGGTGGTATGGGCTTCTTTCATCGGCCGGTGTCTAATGTCCATACTTTTCGGCTCGGGTACACATATTCTTCCTTTGTATTTCAGGACTTTCTCGTCATCCAAGGTGAACTCGGGTTAGTCCTACCTTTCTCAATATCTTCTTGTACTGCCTCTCGATAAGGATCCGCTTCGATAGCCGCCTTCACTTCGCCCACTATATCCGGTATAATCTTCAATGCCGCGATGATATTTGAAAACCGATGAATAAACCCTTGGTTAGCAGATTCATCCGTTGTATCTATCACATACTGCTCGTTGTCGTGATTGAATACCATTCTGGTAGTACACATTGCCGCGGCCGGGCCGACTTCTCCTTGAGATTGATCATTGCTTTTCTCGCTCAATGCATCCGCTACCACGCTCGCCCTTCCCGGATGATACCGGATATCACAATCATAGTCTTTCAATAATTCCAGCCATCTTCGTTGTCTCATATTCAACTCCTTTCCGATTAAATAAATAAGTAAGACTTTTATGGTCCGACTTAATCCGAAATTTCTCTCCGTATAGGTAATGTCTCCATATCTTGACAAAGATGTACTACCGCCGCTAGCTCCGCATCATGAGTGGGGTAATTTTTCTCATGTACCTTTAACCGCCTTGAAGCATAAGCAATTACTTGCTCTCCTTGCATAAGCACACATCCTAGTCCCGGCCCCGACGCATCGGTGTATAAAGTAAATGTCCGTCCCGGAACGGGAATAGTCAAAATCGGGGCGGATATCAACTGGTCTTCGCGGTCCGGAAGCTCTTCTCACATTTATCCGTCCACACAAACTTTTCACCCTTCTTGGTCAAACCGGTGAGAGGTACGGCAATCCGAGAATAGTCTTCTACGAATCTCCGATAATAACCGGCTAGACCCGAAAAACTTCCGATTTTCCGAAACGCTCTTTGGTGCTTCCCACTTTACAATAGCCTCGATCTTGCCGGGGTCCACTTTGATTCCTTCACCGGATACCACATGGCCTAGAAATGCGACTTCACTTAGCCAAAACTCGCACTTTGAAAATTTGGCATATAGCTTCTCTTTCCTTAAACGCCGTAGGGCTGCGTTTAGGTTCTTGATATGGGTTTCCTTGTCCTTGGAATATACCAATATGTCATCAATAAATACTATAACCGACGTATCCAACATATCATGGAAAACTCGGTTCATAAGTTCCATGAACGTTGCCAGGGCATTGGTTAATCCGAATGACATGACCGAAAATTCATAATGTCCATATCCGGTTCTCGAATGCCGCCTTCGAATATCACCTTCTTTAATCTTCAACCGATGGTAACCCGATCAAGGTCGATCTTAGAAAATACTTTTGCTCCTTGTAACCGATCGAACAAGTCATCGATCCCGGGTAGTGGATATCGATTCTTGATTGTCGGCTTGTTCAACTCCCGATAGTCGATACATAATCGAACGCTACCATCCTCCTCTTTTCACGAACAAGCACCGGTGCCCCCATGGAGATATATCCGGGCCGAATATAACCCTTGTCCAGCGGCTCTTGTAATTGCACTTTTAATTCCTTCCGCCCCGTAGGAGCCATTCTATAAGGTGCTTTTGATACCGGTGCGGCTCCGGGCATCGGTCTATTACAAACTCGTGGCACGGCCGGGTGGTAATCCGGGTAGTTCCTCCGAAAATACGCCGGGGTAATCCCGCACGACGCCAATGTCTTCCATTCGTGGTGCTTCCTTGGTTAGGCCGACCACCGATACTAGATACCCGACCGCTCCCTTCTCAAGGCACTTCTTAGCCTTTACCGCCGAAAGTATGAGCTTGCGCCTCCGGGGAAGTTTGGTTCCCGAGAAACCGAACTCGCCCCTTCCTTGTCTTTGAATGTTAGCTTCTTCTCGGCGCATAACAGATTTGCGGAACGCCGAGCTAACCAATCCATTCCTAAGATGACATCGAAGTCCGCCATCTCAAGTCGTATCAATGTTGCATCTAAAATCTGTTCCCCAATGAGAACCTGGACATGGTCCATAACCTTTCTCTAGTTCCACTTCTAACCCCATCGGTGACCGTACAAGTAATTTGTAGTCTAATGTCTTGATGGGTAAGTTTATCTTCTTTCCAAATGACACGGATATAAATGAATGAGTAGCTCCGAATCGAAGAGTACTCGGGCGGGTACGCCATTTATAGGTACAATACCCGTGATTTATCTTTACTTAGTCTACATGCTCATTCAATGTAATTTTAACTTTAAAAGTTTCGGCCATACCCGTGACCACATCGGGTGATGCGGCCGCATCCTCGGACGTAACAAGCATATACACGTCCCCCGATGGAATTGTTTCTTGGGCTTTGGGCACTCCCTTGCCATATGTCCCGGCTGATTGCGCTTAAAACACTTCGAGACTTCGGAATTTGGCTTTGGCCGAGGCTGAGCTGCCGGAGTAGTCTTGGTTGCGGCGGCGGTAATGTTCCCGAGGACGGAAAGGCTTATACGCCCCGTTATTGCCTCCGTTGTAGGAGTTTCCGGCCGGCCTTTTGATGCCTTTGTTGCCCGAGTAAAATAACTCTCCTTCCGGCCCGATTCTATAACCTCGAGCAATCTGGACAGCTTCATTATAAATTCTCTTTTCTAAGCCCGTAACGTGTTCTCTCGATGCTTCCTCTTAGTCCCGTGACAAACCTACGGGTTTTAGTTTCTTCTTCTTGCATACTCAGGCGGTGCGAAGAAAAACAGCTCTTCATAACGTTGTTGGTACGCATCCACCGACATCCGTCCCCCGATAAAGACTCGGGAACTCCTTCTCCATCGAATCTCCCAAGCTCCGGGGAAAATATTTCTCAAAGAAGGCTTCTTTATATATAGCCCATGCCCCGGAGGGCGTGCTTGGTCGGTAGATAGGTCTTCGTGGATTTCCACCAATGGTGTGCGCCGCCCTTGAGCATGAAGGTGGCGCATAGTACTTTCTCTTCCTCCGTAATAGTCATCATGAGGAAGTTTCTCTCCATTTCGTCTATCCAAGGGTGCTGGCCACAATGGATCGACGGCTTGCCGTTGAATTCCTCCGGGTTTCATCTTCAAAAATCTCTCCACTAGCCGGGAGTGGTCCAAGCTGATTCCGGGGTTCGCCTCAAACATATGGGGTGGATACCGGTAATTCCCTTGAGCCGCTTCGGAACCCGCACGGAATCTGCGCAGCCGGTTGCCGAGGTGTCCGAGGAGCCGGGTGGTTACCCACCGGTGCCGCACCGGCTTGTCCCCGCGTGCATGGGTGCAGCCCGAGTGGCTTGAAACATTATTCCCATGGCAACCCGCATCCGAGCCCCGCGCGGGCTGCATCCGCCGCAGCCGCCGCGCCGCGATTCATCACCACCGTTGCTAGCTCGGTGGTGGAGGTGGCAAATTTGTAGGGTTTACCGGTTTTGGATTTCCCGGCGCATGGTTATTCTCTTGACTAGTCTCCTCCACGGGTGGTGGTGGTGGGACTGTGTTTCGGGTCTGTCGGGTCACTCTACGTCCGGACATAATTCTTTTCTGTGGTTGGTGGTGCCTAAAAATCATCAAAATAGGTGAGAAGTCATTTATAATTCATGTAGGCATGCTAACCAATAATCGATTCCAATTCCAGCTCATTTTATAGAAAAATACTGGGTTTTCTATGCAGGTTCGATGGTGAGGGTCGATGGTGTGTCCGACCCTTGGTATCCGACCCTGGGAATGACCTGTTCTTCCCGAGAGCTGAGTGTCGATGCGAGGGTCGATGGGTATCCGACCCCGGTGTCCGACCCTTAGTTTCCCGACGGATTACCGGAGCCGAGGGTCGATGGCGAGGGTCGATGGGTGTCCGACCCTCGCCCCGACCCTTAGTTTTCCGTCGGGTTCCCGAGAGCCGAGGGTCGATGGGAGGGTCGATTCGGGGTCGATGGATCCAGGCGGAATTGTCCGACCCTCGGACCAAAAATCAGATTTTTAAGATCCGATTCCGGGTCATTTCTTATTATTTCCCTCCCGTTTCGACTCGCCTCTCCACTCCGAGCTGCTACAAGCGCTACTCTACCGCTTTCGATCGATTTGACTCCGGGTTTCGACGCCCACGTCATCCGTACAGGTATGTTCTCTCATTTTTACCTATTTTTAGGTTTTCTTTTCTAGGTTTTTGTCCATTTAACTTGTATTTTTCAAATTAAACTTTTTCCAACCGTAAAAATTCGATTTTTATTGGGGGCTTTTGTTATTGGTGTCTCGAGGAACGAAAGCCCTCAAAAATTTTTGAGTTTCATCGGTTGGTTATCGAGAAACTTAAAGTTTTCTCTTTTTGCCCTAATTTGTCGACATTTTTTATTTTTCTTGAATTTCTTCAAATTGAGCTTCGCCGTTAAAATTTCCTACCGTATGTGGGTTGTAGGATATGTTTTAACCTACGTAAGTTCTCATGCCCACTTGAATGGTGAGAGATGGGGCTTTATGGTCAACTTACGTCGTTATTACATCAAATTTTGGATTTTTATCCTATTTCCTTGTTTCCTTTCTCTTTCTTATTTTGCTGATACTATGGCTCGTACCAAGGTACCCGGAGTGCGTGATCCACTCCGCTTCCGCTCGAACGAAGCCGAGGCACGATATGCCGACTATGCCCGTAAGAAGGTTGAAGGGGGTCGCATGGTGAACTTGGGGGAACTAGCCTTGTTCAATGTAGAGGGAGCATTTGGTGATATGGGGTGGCTCCCCTGTCATCACATACGACGCGTGCACATGTCCGGATTTGGCGCGCCGGCCCTATTGTAATCTCCGGGTGGTGGGGAATTACAATGACGTTGAGCATGGTCGGAGTTGCGCATAACCGGCCACGCCAAGGGGGTGCACATTTCCTTTGATTATCGGCAGCGGGCCGATCCGTTGGGCATTCCCTATGATGGCCCCATGGTGTACCGTGCGCCGGAGAGCCACGGTTTGTTGAGATGGAGATGAGAGCGGAGATCGACAACCCGCCTGCTCCGCCCCGATCGCTGGCGGTGATGAGAGCTTGTTATCTCGCGCCCAGCTCCACGGGTCTTCTCGTAAGATTATCCAAAGCATAATCTGATCCCGCAAAGTGGGCACTATGAGAGGGTCTCTCACCGACACGCTCTTGATCTATAGCATCCGCACTCGCCAGCCCGCCCGCCTTCCATACATCATCATGCGGACTATGATTAGTGCTACATTGGCCGGGCATAGGGGTAATCTACCCTATGGACGCATGATTACGGCCCCACCGACCCGCCCCGGGGGTGGATCCGGTAGATGAGAAGATCCGAGGAGAAGACCTTCTCGCCGCCTCTAGATTGGGAGGCTATCCGCAAGATGGGGCCGCGAGATGCCGAGGTTAGTGATGAGGAGAGGAGGAACCGATGGTGCGCCCTCACACTCGGGTCGAGATGGCCGATGCCGAGGCTGCCGCCGCCGCCGCTAGAGCTCGGGCGGATCCGGGCCGACGATGACGATCGTATGTATATGGACGTCGACTCGATACCACCGCCTTCACCTACACATGCGGCTGGAGTTGGTACTTCTTATGCGGCGGCTCCTGCTCCTGAGGCTGGTCCTTCCCATTCGGCTGATCCTTCACTTCCACCTTTAGCCATGATGGAGATGCTACAGAGATCAGGGATGCTCAGCGCAGATCTGATCTGAGGATGGATGAGCTATTGGCTGCTCAGCACGCATCAGACGCGCGGATGGGAGAGCTCCTAGAGGTGCAGCGTGCGCGCGACCGATCGGGAGGATAGCCGGTCTCACGGCTAGTCTACGGACGACCCGCACTCGGGATAGCCCGGTTGACTAGAGTCTATGCCGAGGACTACGACAGAGATCGTGAGGCACCGCCTCCTCCTTCGCCTCCAGCCTTCCCGAGTGTACTTTTATTTTCTTGTACTACGGAGTAACCGGGCCCGGGCCGCGGCCGCACTCGCTTTAGTTATGTATATACGTTTTGTTTCTCTCACTCGTTGTATGTAACTTGTTTCCCTTTTATAGATGCATTATTCTCTTTTTAAATTTGGTCTCAATCATCACTTGTGCTTACAATGTGTTTGTATTAAAGCTTTTAGTTTATCCTATCTCAGCTCACAATCTTCTCGAATGTATGTTAGTCGGCGGACAAGGCCTGAGATGCTCTGATACCAAGTTGTCACACCCCAATTCTGGTCTATTCAGAATGATGTGATGAACCGCTAAATAACCAACGGTTCAACCAGGATCTCAAATAGGCTATCCCCGCGTTATCCAAACTTACACACATCCGTAATCATAATCAGAGTAAATACACAATAGCGGAAATCTTATAAATAAATGAACTGAGAACTAAGATGATATCAATAACTTAATAGCAAATTATTCGGTTTCCAACTGAGACATAAATATTTAAATATCAAATACAAGTCTTTATTAAATTCAATAAAAGAAACTTATAAAAATATCTAATCAAATACACACGAGTTGCACTCGCAAGAGGAGTCGTGTGTATCATCTTCAGCTCCAGCTTCCATAGCTGCCACGTTCCCATACGCAGACGCACCCATGTAGTCTTCAACCGTATAGCCTGCATCATCAACTAAAAATATTCGACGTCGAGGGGTGAGCACACATCACGGCTCAGTGAGTAGCCAAAACAATGCAACAATACATATGCATGCAAAAAGTCAATTTATATCTTTGGTCCGGTTTAAAGTTTGCAGTATGCAATAGAAAGGTTTAGGTAGCCAAAGGTCGCGCTTTTGATTGACTCGCCTCTATACACGAGTGTGTGACGTTACCCGAAGATCACGTTTATCGTCAACTCACATGCACCCAACCATGAACATTATATAACAAAGGTTACGTTTATTGCTATATAGTGCCATACCAACACGTAAGCCCCTGTTAGCGAGGGCTGCAAACTGGGCTCGCAACTAACCAATCCTAATGCCAAACAGTGTATCCAAGGCCTCACCCCCAAGATCCCTCGAATGCCCATAGAGATAGAGCTAAGGCCCCCCGGTAGAGTCGAGACTACAAGGACCGAGACCACCCCCCCGATACTCTACGACATAATAGTTCTCGCTAAAGTAATGGCGATACGACGATGTCAATGCACAAGACTTGAGTTAGAGATAGAGCTAAAGTGCCGAGACCCGCCAAAGGTTAATGTTTATTGCGGTCTCATCACACCTCCCCGATACTCGCCGCATCAAGCACATCAACCACACACATACAAGCACATGCCTATTCCTTCCATCATCATCATCATCATGTTATAAACAATAAAGTAAATATGCATGAACAAGTAATAGAAATATTGGATGGCATGCTGTATGCACATTACAAACATATTCGCATAGAATCAAACATAGCATAGGACTCAAGAAATAGAAAACAGTTTATTATTAACCAATTTAGTTTGGGGTTAAGGTTCCTCACCTTAGCTTGCTATAAGATACTTTTCCAAGCTTTAAAATCACCTTTACAATGTTATTATATTGCTAGAAGACCTAACAAAATCGATAGAATTTAATTAGAATAAATTCTGAATTTAAAAACCATTCTGTCAACTGAGGGTCGATACTAGGGTCGATGCTTGGGTCGATGCTAGGGTCGATGGGTCTATCGACCCTCCCCTCTTTCTGGACTTCCCGAATGCTGAGGGTCGATGGTCAAGAATACCTAGGGTCGGATGGCCTATCGACCCTGGGTGCGACCCTCGGTGCACTCTGGTCCAATTTCCACTTTTTAATCCATTCTTCGTGTTTGGGGTCCTATGGTTTGCTTCTACATTCCATTAAACATTCATTCCATGGTCTGAAACCATGAATCATCCTCCTAGATGGGTTTCATGCATTCTCTTAGGGTTTTCCATGAAAACCTAACCATGGATGGATGGTTTGGGTTTCTCCGAGATCACTCTCTCTCCAATAACTATCCTAAGGTCTGTAGAAACTTATGGAATTAGTATCCATACCTGAGAAGATTAATCTTTCTCTCCAATTCTTCTCCTTTTTGCTAAGCTCTCTTGCTTGCCTCTCTTCTTCCTCTTTTCTTCTCCTCTCTTTCTCTCAATTCAATTAGGGTTGTGAAAGGAGTGAAAGTGGCTTAGGGACGTCCCTTAAATAGACTAGGAACATCCTAAATAAGTCCCATTGGGATTTGGAAAGAATCCCAATCGAAAAATATAGAAATTTCCTAATTTCTATATTCGGCAAAAACCGAGGGTCGATGGGAGGGTCGATGATCCCGTCGACCCTAGGGTCTTAAGCTGTCCGACCCTCCCTCCAAAACCGAGGGTCTGACTTTCTGTTTTGGGAGGTCCGACCCTGCTTAGCTGGGTATGCGACCCTTCCCCTAATTTAAGTGTTTTTGGGTCGATTTGATACCTGGGATCTCGATCTCCTTCACGCCCTTGGTCCATTTGACTCGACCATGATGGGTAAACCTGGTTCATGGTGGTAAGACCGGGTTAGATTGACACGGGTCTTACATCTCAAATAGGCTATCCCCGCGTTATCTAAACTTACACACATCCGTAATCATAATCAGAGTAAATACACAATAGCGGAAGTCTTATAATAACATGAACTGAGAAACTAAGATGATATCATTTAATTTAATAGCAAATTATTCTGTTTTCAACTGAGACATAAATATTTAAATACCAAATACATGTCTTAATAAATCCAATAAAGAAACCTATAAAATATCTAATCAAATACACACGAGTTGCACTCGCAAGAGGAGTCGTGTGTATCCACTTCAGCTTCAGCTTCCATCGCTGCCACGTTCCCGTACGCAGACGCATTCACGTAGTCTTCAACGGTATAACCTGCATCATCAACTAAAAATATTCGACGTCGAGGGGTGAGCACACGTCACGGCTCGGCTGAGTATCCAAAACAATGCAACAATACATATGCATGCAAATCAATTCATATCTTTGGTCCGGTTTATAGTTTGCAATTCGCAATAAAAATTTTTTTTTTTAGGTTGGGTGGTCGTGCTAACTTCTCCTTGAGATTTTATCATTGCTTTTCTGCTTAATGCATCCGCTACTACGTTCGCTTTTCCCGGATGATACTGGATATCACAATCATAGTCTTTCAATAGTTCTAGCCATCTTCGTTGTCTCATATTCAACTCCTTCTGATTAAATAAATAAGTAAGACTTTTATGGTCCGACATAATCTGAAATTTCTCTCCGTTTAAGTAATGTCTCCATATCTTGACAACATGTACTACTGCCGCTAGCTCCAGATCATGAGTGGGATAATTTTTCTCATGTACCTTCAACTGTCTTGAAGCATAAGCAATCACTTGCTCTCCTTGCATAAGCACACATCCTAATCCCAATCCCGACGCATCAGTGTATAAGGTAAACGTCTGTCCTGGAATAGGAATAGTCAAAATCGGGACGGATATCAATCTGGATTTCAATGTCTGGAAGCTCTTTTCACATTTATCCGTCCTCACAAACTTTTCACCTTTCTTAGTCAAACTGGTGAGAGGTACGGCAATTCGAGAATAGTCTTCTACGAATCTCCGATAATAACCAGCTAGACCCAGAAAACTTCTGATTTCCGAAACACCCTTTGGTGCCTCCCACTTTACAATAGCCTCGATCTTGCTGGGATCCACTTTGATTCCTTCAGCGGATACTACATGGCCTAGGAATGCGACTTCACTTAGCCAAAACTCGCACTTTGAAAATTTGGCATATAGCTTCTCTTTCCTTAAACGTTGTAGGGCTGCGTTTAGGTTCTTGATATGGGTTTCCTTGTCCTTGGAATATACCAATATGTCATCAATAAATACTATAACCGACGTATCCAACATATCGTGGAAAACTCGGTTCATAAGTTCCATGAACGTTGCCGGTGCATTAGTTAATCCGAAAGACATAACCAAAAATTCATAATGTCCATATCTGGTCCTGAATGTTGTCTTTGGAATATCACCTTCTTTAATCTTCAGCTGATGATAGCCTGATCGAAGATCGATCTTAGAAAATACTCTTGCTCCTTGTAACTGATCGAACAAGTCATCGATCCGAGGTAGTGGATATCGATTCTTGATTGTCAGTTTATTCAACTCCCGATAGTCGATGCATAATCAAACGCTACCATCCTTCTTCTTTACGAACAACACCGGTGCACCCCATGGAGATATACTTGGTCGAATATAACCCTTGTCCAGCAGTTCTTGTAGTTGCACTTTTAATTCCTTCAGTTCCGTAGGAGCCATTCTATAAGGTGCTTTAGACACTGGTGCGGCTCCGGGTATAAGGTCTATCACAAACTCCGTGGCTCGGTCGGGTGGTAATCCGGGTAGTTCCTCCGGAAATACGTCAGGATAGTCCCGCACGACATCAATATCTTCCATTCGTGGTGCTTCCTTGGTTAGGTCGACCACGGATACTAGATACCCGATTGCCCCCTTCTCAAGGCACTTCTTAGCCTTTAGTGCTGAAAGTATGAGCTTGCGTCTCCGGGGAAGTTTGGTTCCCGAGAAACTTAATTCTGCTCCTTCTTTGTCTTTGAACGTTAGCTTTTTTTCGGCGCATAATAGATTTGTAGAATGCCGAGCTAACCAGTCCATTCCCAAGATGACATCAAAGTCTGCCATCTCAAGTTGTATCAAGGTTGCATCTAAAGTCTTCTCTCCAATGAGAACTGGACATGGTCCATAACCTTTCTCTAGTTCCACTTCTAACCCCATCGGTGATCGTACAAGTAATTTGTAGTCTAATGTTTTGATTGGTAATTTTGTCTTCTTTCCAAATGACACAGATATAAATGAATGAGTAGCTCCGGAATCAAAGAGTACTCTGGCGGGTACGCCATTTATAGGTACAATACCTGTGATTTATCTTTACTTAGTCTGCATGCTCATTCAATGTAATTATAACTTTAAAAGTTTCAGTCATACCTGTGACCACATCGGGTGATGCGGCCGCATCCTCGGACGTAACAGCATATACACGTCCCTGATGGAATTGCTTCTTGGGCTTAGGGCACTCCCTTGCCATATGTCCCGGCTGGTTGCAGTTAAAACACTTCGGGACTTCAGAATTTGGCTTTGGCTGAGGTTGAGCTGCTGGAGTAGTCTTGGTTGCAGCAGTAAAATTCTGAGGACGGAAAGGCTTATATGTCTTGTTATTGCCTCCGTTGTAAGAATTTCCGGCTGGCCTTTTGATGCCTCTGTTTTGAGTAAAATAACTCTCCTTCTGGCTCGATTCAATCACTCGAGCAATCTGGACAGCTTCGTTATAAATTTTCTTCTCTAAGCCCCGAACATGTTCCCTGATACTTCCTCTCAGTCCCGTGACGAACCTACGGGTTTTGGTATCTTCTTCTTGCATGCTAGCCGGTGCAAAGAAAAACAGCTCTTCGTAGCGCTGTTGATATGAGAGTAGGGCGTGCTTGGTCAGTAAATATGCCTTCGTGGATTTCCACCAATGATGTTCGTCGCCCTTGAGCATGAAGGTGGCGCATAGTACTTTCTCTTCCTCTGTGATAGTCATCATGAGGAAATTTCTCTCCATCTCGTCTATCCAGTGGGCTGGCCACAACGGATCAGACGGTTTGCCGTTGAATTCTTTGGGTTTCATCTTCAAAAATCTCTCCACTAGTCGGGAGTGGTCCAACTGGTTTTGGGGGTTTGCCCCAAACATATGGTGTGGATACTGGTAATCACCCTGAGCTGCTTCTGGAACCTGCACTGGAATCTGTGCAGCCGGTTGCTGAGGTGTCTGATGAGCGGGGTGGTTACCCACCGGTGCCGCACCGGCTTGTCCTGTGTGCATGGGTGCAGCCTGAGTGGCTTGAAACATAATTCCCATGGCAACCTGCATCTGAGCCTGCGCGTGTTGCATCTGCTGCAGCTGCTGTGCCAAATTCATCACCACGGTTGTTAGCTCTGGTGGTGGAGGTGGCAAATTTGTAGGGTTTGCCGGTTCCGGATTACCCGGTGCATAGTTATTTTCTTGACTAGTCTCCTCCACGGGTGGTGGTGGTGGGACTGCATTTCGGGTCTGTCGGGTCACCCTACGTCCAGACATGATTCCTTTCGGTGATTGGTGGTGCCTGAAAATTGTCAAAATAGGTGAGAAGTCATTCATATTTCATGTAGGCACGCTAATCGATAATCAATTCCAATTCTAGCTCATTTTATAAAAAAATACTGTCTTTTCTATGCGGGGTCGATGGTGAGGGTCGATGGTATGTCCGACCCTTGGTATTCGACCCTGGGAATAACCTGTTCTTCCCGAGAGCCGAGGGTCGATGCGAGGGTCGATGGGTATCCGACCCTCAGTTCCGACCCTTGATTTTCTGTCAGATTCCCGAGAGCCGAGGGTCGATGGGAGGGTCGATTCGAGGGTCGATTGTGCTAGTCGAATTGTCCGACCCTCGGACCAAAAATCAGATTTTTAAGATCCGATTTTGGGTCATTTCTCACTATTCCTCCTCCGTTTCGACTCGTCTCTCCTCTTTGAGTTGCTACAGTGCTACTCTACCATTTTTTATCGGTTTGACTCCGGGTTTCGACGTCCACGTCATCACTACAGGTATGTCTTCCCATTTTACCTGTTTCTAGGTTTCCATTTCTAGGTTTTTGCACCTTTAACTTGTATTTTCCAAATTAAACTTTTTCCAACCGTAAAAATTCGATTTTTATTGGGGGCTTTTGTTGTTGGTGTCTCGAGGAACGAAAGCCCTCAAAAATTTTTGAGTTTCATCGGTTGGTTATCGAGAAACTTGAAATTTTCTCTTTTTGCCCTAATTTGTCGACGTTTTTGATTTTTCTTGAATTTCTTCAAATTGGACATCGTTAGTTAAAATTTCCTACTGCATGTGGGTTGTAGGGTATGTTTAAACCTAAGTAAGTTCTTATGCCCACTTGTATGGTGAGAAATGGGGCTTTATAGTCAACTTACGTCGTTATTAAATCAAGTTTCGGATTTTTATCCTATTAACTCCTTGTTTTCCTTTTCTTTCTTATTTTGCAGATACCATGGCTCGTACCAAGGTACCCAGAGTTCGTGATCCCCTTCGCTTCCGTTCCAATGAAGCCGAGGCACGGTATGCTGACTATGCCCGTAAGAAGGTTGAGGGTGGTCGTATGGTGAACTTGGCTGAGTTAGCCGTGTTCAACGTAGAGGGAGCCTTTGGTGACATGGGGTGGCTTCCTGTCATTACATACGACGCGTGCACATGCCCGGATTTGGTGCGTCAGTTCTATTGTAATCTCCAGGTGGTGGGGAATTACAATGACGTTGAGCATGGTCAGGAGTTGCGCATCACCAGCTACGTCAAAGGGGTAGATATCTCCTTCGACTATCGGCAGCTGGCCGACTTGTTGGGCATTCCTTATGATGGCCCCATGGTGTACTGTGCGCCTGGAGAGCCACAGTTTGTTGAGATGGAGATGAGGGCAGAGATCGACAATCGGTTGCTCTGTCCTGATCGATGGCAGATGAGAGCTTGTTATTTGCGTCCAGCTCCACGGGTCTCTTCGCAAGATTATCCAAGGATAATCCGATCCCGCAGAGTGGACACTATGAGAGGGTTTCTCAACTGACCCAGTTTTTGATATACAGTATATGCACACGCCAGCCCATCTGCCTTCCATACATCACCATGCGGACTATGATTAGTGCAACATTGTCCGGTCATAGGGGTAATCTACCCTATGGACGCATGATTACGTGCTGCTACCGACCCGTCGGGGGGTTGACCTGTTAGATGAGAAGATCCAGGAGAAGACCTTCTCGTCGCCTCTAGATTGGGAGGCAATCTGCAAGATGGGTATACGGGATGCCCAGGTTAGTGATGAGGAGAGGAACGCGATGGTGCGCCCTCACACTCGTATCGAGATGGCTGATGCCGAGGCTACTGCTGCCGCTGCTAGAGCTCGCGTGGATCCTGTCGACTGATGATGACCGTATGTATATGGATGTCGACTCGATACCACCGCCTTCACCCACACATGCGGCCGGTGTTGGTACTTCTCTTTCGCGGCGGATCCCTGCACCGAGGCTGGTCCTTCTCATGCGGCTGGTCCTTCACTCCCACCTTCCGACATGATGGAGATGCTGCGAGGAGATCGGGGAGGCTCAGCACAGATCTGATCCGAGGATGGAGGAGTTGCTAGACGCCCAGCGTATGAGGGTGGATGAGCTGTTATCGGTCCAGCGGGCGACCGATAGGAGAGTAGCCGATCTTGCGGCTAGTCTCCCGGACGACCCGCACCCAGGTGGCTTGGTTGACTAGGGTCTATGCTGAGGACTATGACTGAGATCGTGAGGCACCGCCTCCTCCTTCGCCTCCAGCTTCTTGATTGTACTTTATTTTCTTGTACTACAGAGTAACTGTCCGGGTTGTAGACTGTACTCTGCTTTAGTTATGTATATACATTTTGTTTCTCTCTCTCATTGTATGTAACTTGTTTCCCTTTTTATAGATGCATTATTCTCTTTTTAAATTTGGTCTCAATCATCACTTGTGCTTACAGTGTGTTTATATTAAAGCTTTTAATTTATCCTATCTCAGTTCACTATTGTCTTGAATGTATGCTAGTTCAACGGACAAGGCCTGAGATGCTCTGATACCAAGTTGTCACACCCCAATTCCGCACTGTTCAGAATGGTGTGATGAACCGCTAGCAAACCAACGGTTCAACCAGGATCTCAAATAGGCTATCCCCGTGTTATCTAAACTTACACACATCCGTAATCATAATCCGAGTAAATACACAATAGCAGAAGTCTTATAATAACATGAAACGAGAAACTAAGATAATATCATTTAATTTAATAGCAAATTATTCTATTTTCAATCGAGACATAAATATTTAAATACCAAATACATGTCTTAATAAATCCAATAAAGAAACCTATAAAATATCTAATCAAATACACACGAGTTGCACTCGCAAGAGGAGTCGTGTGTATCCACTTCAGCTTCAGCTTCCATCGCTGCCACGTTCCCGCACGCAGACGCATTCACGTAGTCTTCAACGGTATAACCTGCATCATCAACTAAAAATATTCGACGTCGAGGGGTGAGCACACATCACGGCTCAGTGAGTATCCAAAACAATGCAACAATACATATGCATGCAAATCAATTTATATCTTTGGTCTGGTATATAAGTTTGCAGTATGCAATAGAAAGGTTTAGGTAGCCAAAGGTCACGTTTATTGACCCCGCCTCTATACACGAGTGTGTGACGTTACCCGAAGATCACGTTTATCGTCAACTCACATGCACCCAATCATGAACATTATATAACAAAGGTTACGTTTATTGCTATATAGTGCCATACCAACACGTAAGCCCCTGTTAGCGAGGGCTGCAAACTGGGCTCGCAACTAACCAATCCTAATGCCAAAAAGTGTATCCAAGGCCTCACCCCAAGCATCCCTCGGAATGTCCATAGAGATAGAGCTAAGGCCCCCGGTAGAGTCAGAGACTACAAGGACCGAGACCACCCCCCTGATACTCTACGACAGAATAGTTCTGCTAAAGTAATGGCGATACGACGATGCTAATGCACAAGACTTGAGTTAGAGATAGAGCTAAAGTGCTGAGACCCGCCAAAGGTTAACGTTTATTGACGTTCTCATCACACCTCCCCTGATACTCGCTCGCATCAAGTACATCAACTACACACATACAAGCACATGCCTATTCCTATCATCATCATCATCATCATGTTATAAACAATAAAGTAAATATGCATGAACAAGTAATAGAAATATTGGATGGCATGCTGTATGCACATTACAAACATATTCGCATAGAATCAAGCATGGCATAGGACTCAAGAAATAGAAAACAGTTTTTGTTATTAACCAATTTAGTTTGGAGTTCTGGTTCCTCACCTTAGCTTGCTAATAGATACTTTTCCAAGCTTTAGAATCACCTTTACAGTGTTATTATATTGCTAGAAGACCTAACAAAGTCGATAGAATTTAATTAGAATTTATTTGGAATTTAAAAACTACTCCGTTAACTGAGGGTCGGAGGTAGGGTCGGAGTCAGGATCGACCCTGGGTGCGACCCTCCCTTAACTCTGAACTTCCCGAACACTGAGGGTCGATGGTCAGGAACACCTAGGGTCGAATGGTCATCGACCCTTGGTGCGACCCTCGGTGCACTTTGGTCCAATTCCCTCTTTTAATCCATTCTTCGTGCCTGGAATCCTATGGCTTGCTCCTACATTCCATTCTACATTCATTCCATGGTCTGAAACCATGTATAACCCACCTAGATAGCTTTCATGCACTTTCCTATGGTTCTTCCATGAAAACCTAACCATAGATTGATGGTTTGGGTTTCTCCGAGATCACACTCTCAACATTAACTAACCTAAGGTCTGTAGAAACTCATGGAATTAGTATCCATACCTGAGAAGATAATCTTTCTCTGCAACTCTTCTCTTTTGGCTTAATTTCTCTTCCTTCCCTTTCTTCTTCCTCTTTCCTTCTCCTCTCTTTCTCTCAATTCGATTAGGGTTGTGAAAGGAGTGAAAGTGGCTTAGGGACGTCCTTTAAATAGGGTAGGAACATCCTAAATAAGTCCCTCTGAGATTTGGAAAGAATCCCAATCGAAAATTTGGAAATTTCCTAATTTCTATATTCGGCAGAATTCGAGGGTCGATGGGAGGGTCGATGATCCCATCGACCCTAGGGTCTTAAGCTGTCCGACCCTCCCTTCAAAACTGAGGGTCTGACTTTCTGTTTTGGGAGGTCCGACCCTGCTTAGCTGGGTATGCGACCCTTCCCCTATTTTAAGTGTTTTTGGGTCGATTTGATACCTGGGATCTCGATCTCCTTCACGCCCTTGGTCCATTTGACTCGACCATGATGGGTAAACCTGGTTCAAGGTGGTAAGACCGGGTTAGATTGGCACGGGTCTTACAATTTAGGTTGTTAAATTGATTGAAAGAGAATTTCATGGCTTGAAAGGAGATCGAGTATTGCTAACAGGTGAGGGAACAAGACCTAAACTAATTGGATAGTAACAAACTGTTTATTTTATTGAGTCCAATGCTATGATTGATTCTATGCTTGTATGTTTGTAATGTGCATTTCACATGTCATCCAATATTCTTGCTATTACTGCACATGCATAATTAATTCTATTTATTTATAACATGATGATGATGATGATGCTAAGAATAGCCATGTGAATGTATGTGTGTGGTTGGTGTGTTGGATGCGAGTAGAGCATCCGGGGGAGGACGTGGCATGGTGGTCTTTGACCTAGTCACCAGACTCTAGCTTTATCTCTAATCAAGTCTTGCCCACTAACATTATCGTATTACCATTACCTTAGCAGAACTATTATGTCGTAGGGCATCAGGGGAGATAGTCTTGGACCGTATGGTCTCTGACTCTGTCGGGGGGCCTTAGCTCTATCTCTATAGACGTATTAAGGGATGCTGGGGTGAGGCCTTGGATACACTGTTTGGCATTATGATTGGTTAGTTGCGAGCCCAATTTGCAAGCCCTCGCCAATAGGGGCTTACGTGTTGGTATGGGTACGGCATCAGGAGAAGTGTTGGCAGTGTTTGATCCGGATACTTTAGCTTTATCTCTATTCCATGGTGGGTGCATGTGGGACGACAATGGTGTTCGATCCACTGGGCGGATTCACACACTCCTGTATTTAGGTGCGATGGCCACCAAACCTTTCTATAGCATATTACAAACTTAAAAACCAGACCAAAGATATGAATTAAATGCATGCATATGTTTGTTGTATTGTTTTGTTTTCTCATTGAGCCGTGATGTGTGCTCACCCTTTCGACATCAAATATTTTTAGTTGATGATGCAGGTCCTACCGTTGAAGAATATATGATAGTGGATACGCATGACTCTTCATGCGAGTGCAACTCATGCGTATTCGATTGGATTTTTCGTTTGAATTATTAAAGAGATGTAATTGATATTTTATTTACTTATGTCTCAGTTGATCCAACATAATTTGATACTTTATTTATGATTATTACAATTAGATTCCTCATTTTGATACTTTATTTATGATTATTACAATTAGATTCCTCAGTTCATTTACTATAAGACTTCCGCTATTGTGTATTTATTCTGATTATGGTTGTGGATGTGCATGGTTACATTTTTAATGGATATAGCCTATTAGAGATCCTAGTTGAACCGTTGGTTTATTAGCGGTTCATCACACTGTTCTGAATGGTGCAGAATTGGGGTGTGACAACTTGGTATCAGAGCATCTCAGCCTTGTCTGTGAAACCGTATCCTTAGACAAAAGGTTGTGAACTGAGATAGGATAAAAATTTAAAAGATATAATAATAACACACCATAAGCATCTGTGTTGTTTGAGACAACTGAAAGAGAATAATGCATCTATTAAATGAGAAACAAATTTATATACAACCAAAAGGAAGAACAAATGTTTATATATATATATGATTAAAGCAGAGTATAGTCCACAGTCCGGACAGTTACTCTGAAATACAAAAATAAAAATAAAAGAAGTACATCAAGAAGCTGGAGGTGATGGGGGAGGCGGTGCCTCACAGTCTCTATCATAGTCCTCAACGTAGACTCTAGTCAACCAAGCTATCTGAGTCTGAGTCGTCTGGAGACTAGCTGTAAGATCAGCCACCCGCTGGTCAGTCACACGCTGAGCATCCCTAAGCTCTCCCATCCGCTGATCTGATACGTGCTGAGCAGCTAGAAGCTCTCCCATCCGTTAATCCGACACGCACTGAGCAACCAGAAGCTCTCCCACCTGCTGATCGAACAAGCGCTGAGCCTCTAGAAGCTTTCCCATCCTTAGGTCAGACATACGCTGAGCCTCTCGTATCTCATGCAATATCCTCATCATATCATTAGATGGAGAATACGAAGGACCAGCTGCATGCGAAGGACCAGCTGAAGAAGACAGACTAGCTCCAGTAGCATGAGTAGGTGATGGAGGAGGTATGAAATCTACATCCATGTATAGCCGATCGTCATCATCCCCATGAACCCCTGCTCCAGTGGCTACTACTGCTGCCTCAGCGTCAGCCATCTCCACTCGAGTGCGAGGGCGCACCATCGCGTTCCTCTCCTCATCGCTGACCTGGGCATCCCGCATGCCCATCTTGCAAATAGCCTCCCAATCCAGAGGCGATGAGAAGGATTTCTCTTGAATCTATTCATCCAATAAATCAATCCCCAGGCGGGTAAGCAAGGTAGTGATCATGCGTCCATAAGGAAGGTTGCCAGTGTGACTGGGCAACGTGGCACTGATCATTGTCCGCATGATGATGTAAGGAAGGCAGACGGGCTGCCTAGTGCATATGCAGTACAGCAGGTACTTGTCACACCCCAATTCCACACAATTCAAAATGGTGTGATGAACCACTAACAAACCAACGGTTCAATCAGGAACTCGAGTAGGCTATATCCGTTTTATCTAAAACTCATACATCCACATTCATAATCAAAGTAAATACACAATAGCAGAAGTCTTATAGTAAAATGAACCTAGAAATCTAGATGTGATAATCATATTTAAGTACCAAATTATTCTGTATCAACTAAGACATAAATAAATATCAATTACATATATTTACTAAATCCAAATAATAAAAATAAAATCTAATCGAATATGCATGAGTTGCACTCGCAAGAGGAGTCATGCGTATCCACTTCATCTTCAACTTCCATCGCCGCCATGTGACGGTACACTGGAGCGTTGACATAATCTTCGACGGTAGTACCTGCATCATCAACTAAAAATATTCGACGTCGAGAGGGTGAGCACAGATCATGGCTCAGTGAGCAAACAAAACAATGCAACAATATATATGCATGCATTCAATTTACATCTTTGGTCTGGTTTAAACTTTGCAATGCACAATAGAAAGGTTCGATGGTTAAAGGTTAACGTTTATTGACCCCTCCTCTATACACAGGGTGTGGAAGTCTGCCCAAAGGTTAACGTTTATTATCGTCCCCATCCACCCTACCATGAAAATTGTACAACAAAGGTTAATGTTTATTGTTGTACACTGCCATACCAACACGTAAGCCCCTGCTGGCGAGGGCTTGCAAACTGGGCTCGCAACTAACCAATCCTAATGCCAAATAGTGTATCCAAGGCCTCACCCCAGCATCCCTTAGAACATCCATAGAGATAGAGCTAAGGCCCCCCAGTAGAGTCAGAGACTACAAGGACCGAGACCACCTCCCCTGATACTCTACGACGTAATAGTTCTGCTAAAGTAATGTCGATATGACGATGCTAATGCACAAGACTTGAGTTAGAGATAGAGCTAGAGTGCTGAGGCCCGACCTATGACACCTCCCCCTGATACTCGCTCGCATCAAGTACACCAACCACACACATACATCCACATGCCTATTACTATCATCATCATCATCATCATCATCATGTAATAAACAACAAAGTAAATATGCATGAAACAATTAATAGAAATATTGGATGACATGTTGAATGCACATTACAAGTATATTCGCATAGAATCAAGCATAGCATTGGACTCAAGAAATAAAAACAGTTTGTTATTAACCAATTAGTTTAGATCTTGTTTCCTCACCTTTACTTGGTCGTAAGTCCTCTTTAAAGCTTTAAGAATCAACTATATATCGATATTATATCCCTAGAAAACCTAACCAAGTCGATAGAATTTAATTAGAATTAATTCGGACTTTAAAAAGCATGCTGCTAACTGGAGGTCAATGCTAGGGTTAGAATCTTTATCGACCCTGGGTGTGACCACCCCTATTCTGGACTTCCCGAACACTGGGGGTCGATGCTCAGGGTCTGGTAGGGTCGATTGGCCATCGACCCCCATGCGACCCCCTGTGGGTTTTGTCAATTTTTCTTCCTTTAGTCCATTCTTCGTGTTTGGGGTCCTATGGCTTGCTCCTATAGTCCAT
>JAMYWD010002236.1:0-11465 GCA_028583415.1 Protea cynaroides
AGCATGCTCGTTACCATTGCGGTCCCGAGGGCGCGACCCATCGGGGGGAGGCATCTAATATCACTAGGGACTCTCCCCCTGAATCACCCTCGGCCTCACCGGTGACGAGGCCGGGGACGTCCCGAACCCCGTATCGGGGTAGGCTGCCTGGCCGCACTGACTCCTGATGCCTCTCCAAGTGCAAGGACTGCCTCCGGCCCGGCCGCGGTACTCTCCTTTCCTGAAAAATCAAGCAAACTGTAGCACGGATTGCATAGATGCGCGCGGCCTCGGCCAAGGCAATATCAGGTGAGAACTTACGTGTCTTCTTTGATGGCCTCTTCGTCATGTCCACCTCAGCACCGGCCTGATCCGCCGACTCCTTCATGATATGCTCCTCCTGGGCCCTATTCCCTGCGGCCTCCTTCCGAGCCGCATCCTTCTTCCTCAGCTCCATTAGGTAGGTCTTGTTTAGCTTTATTGCGAGAAACAACAACCGAATCAGCCAGTTAGTATGTCGACATCGGCCAACTCTATGTCAAAATAATACTCACATAGACGGTTCTCCTACAAAACGAGGGGATCCTTCAGTTCGGCCACGTGGACGGGTGCCCCCTTGGAATGCCGAGCACGCCGCAACATCTCAGACTCCACGTGCATTAGGGCTACGTCCGTGTTGAGTGTCTCAGCATCCAACTTCTTCCACACGTTCTCCAGCAACACGTCATCACCACGGATATAGAAGAATTTGGTCTTCCACAACTTGATTGAGGTCGGTTTGTCGGCAAGGAGGTCGCCGAAGTCAGGCTTCTTGGCGAAGTAGTACCACCCCGTCTTATAGTAATCATTGAATGTGAACATGTGATGGAACATATTCAGGGTCGGTACTTGCCTCATCCTCCTGAAGTAGATGATGAAGGCTATCAAGTTCTTCCAGGAGTGTGGCATCAGTTGGATCGGTGCCACTTGGTAGTACTTTAAAGTTTTGGCCTCCAGCTTCGATACCGGCACCCGGAAGCTGGCCTTGAACATCTCAACATTGACACAAAGTTCCGACCGCCGACTCAAGCAGGCCCGCTCCCCCTCGGTGGGCATTCTAATCTCCGCACCATCCGGTATCTATTATCGCTCCCAGAGTCTGTCAAACTCGGCCTTGGTTAATAGGCAAACCTCACCGCGGGCGTCAAACTCCAGGGGAGCCTCAGCTTCCTCTCGGGCCTGGATCAAGACCTTGGAACTGACCTCATGCGTTGACACATCCACAAGAAGATCGTGTCGAGAAGGGCCATAGGTGGGTCCCGGCTGTCCGCTTTTGACCTCTTCCTCGGTAATCAACTCTACCTCTGGACCGCCCTCGGATACCAGTCCCACTGATCCACTAGGCGAGGACATGCCCGAGGTCGTCCCACTTCCGGACGAGGACGAGCTACTACTATTGCTGCTGGAAGAGGTCCCCACATTCTCTATGTCTACTTCCACTTCGGCCTCCCTACCCTCGTCAGCCATATTTCAAAAAGACTTAGAAGAAAAATGAATACTTAATTACCAGGCCGGGGGGGGGGCGGCGCCAAAGGGGGGGGGAAATTTAGAAAAAAACAAAAAGAAGAGAAAAGAGCGAAGAAGAAAAAAAAAAAAAAGAAGGGGGTAAAAGAATGTAATTTTTTTTAAAGAGCGGCCCCCCCCCCCCCCCCCCCCCCCCGATAAAAAGGCGGCGGGTGGGGGGGGGGAGATTGAGACAGGGGGGAGGGGGGAGGGGGTTTTTTGGCAGTGTCCACATCGGTCATATTGGCTCGGATCACGTGATCAGCGCGTGACGGCCTCGGACCTCCGCCCTCTGCAACGACCGACGTGTTCGGGCCGCAGTGCCCACATCGGCCTCGGACCTCCGCCCTCCGCCCTCAGCAGTGGCCGACGTGATCAAGCCGTGGTGCCCACATCGGTCTTGTTCAGCCTTGGCCTCTCTTCCGCCCCTACGACCGAGGAACATGGGCCGCGGCGACCACCCAGCACGGTATTCTTCAACATCAGTCTTTTCACCACAGCCCAGACCTGAGGCAATTAAACCGTAGAAGTTGGCCCAAACCACCCACCTCAACAGGAAAGAAAGTACAAATAGGCCGAATCTTCCGAATTCAGCAGAGCAACGAGGCAAGTTGTTAGGGGGGAGAACCCATCACTCTATTTTTTGCTCAGCCAAACCTTACAGATTCGGCAGGGCAATGAGGCAAGTGTTAGGGAACTACGCCACGCTGGCAATAAGGCCCTGACACGTAGGACTCAATCTCAGAGCCACGTGGAGATCACCTATTCGACATAAGAAGGCCCCTCAAATACAAGAACAAAGGGTAAAATCGGCATTTTGGGATTTTACACTATTCACTATAAATAGGGAGAATCCTGAGGTTTTTTACACACCACATTTACTGCTCATTACTCATCCTTGAGATTCACGCTCTGACACTTGGGACGGAAAATCTCACCTCACCCCACACTTTTCTATAATATCTTCGTGGGCTTGACACCGAGCCCACTGACTGTTCACAGAGCCCTAACTTTGGCATCGGAGTGGACCCGGGGCATCCAGCCCGCCTCCCCCCCTTTGTTTTTCCTTGTCTTGCAGGTCCAGTCAGCTTGGAGGACCCACAGGATGGATCTGGGCTGAAACAGTTACCATTGACTCCCCGAGTAGTTGACGCAATTTGGGTGATTGTAGACCGACATACTAAAACGGCTCGATTTATAGCTATACGACCTCAGTATACACTGGAAAGGTTAGCTAAGTTGTATGTGGATAATATTGTCAGATTACATGGTGTACCTGAAAGCATTGTGTCCGACAGAGATCCACGATTTACTTCAAAGTTTTGGGAAGGATTACAGAAGGCTATGGGTACAACATTGAAGTTCAGTACTGCATTCCATCCCCAAACAGATGGACAGTCGGAGCGCACCATTCAGATTCTAGAAGACATACTCCGAGCTTGTGTAATTGATTTCAAAGGATCATGGGATGGCTACCACTGATTGAGTTCGCTTATAACAATAGCTATCAGGCTACTATACAGATGTCACCCTTTGAAGCACTGTATGGCAGGAAGTGTCGAACTCCTTTGTTTTGGAATGAAGTTGGAGAACGTAGTATTATTGGACCAGAATTTATTGAAGAGACTTGTCGAGTAGTCGACATTATCAAGGAAAGAGTAAGAAAGGCTCAGAATCATAAGAAGCAATATGCAGACACTAGACGCCGAGACCTTGAATTCGCTGTAGGTGATAAGGTATTCCTCAAAGTGTCACCTATGCGAGGTTTGAAATGGTTCGGAAAGAAAGGGAAATTAAGTCCGAGATATGTCGGACCATATGAGATTCTAGCTAAGCGTGGAAAAGTGGCTTACTAGTTAGCACTACCACCATCTATGTCAAGTGTGCATGACGTATTTCATATCTTCTTATTGAAGAAGTATGTCATAAATAAAGAAACCTATAAAAATATCTAATCAAATACACACGAGTTGCACTCGTAAGAGGAGTCGTGTGTATCAGCTTCAGCTCCAGCGTCCATCGCTGCTATATTCCCGTACGCACACGCGTTCATATAATCTTCGATCGTGTAACCTGCATCATCAACTAAAAATATTCGACATCGAGGGGTGAGCACACATTACGGCTCAGTGAGTAGCCAAAACAATGCAACAATACATATGCATGCAAAAAATCAATTTATATCTTTGGTCTGGTTTATAGTTTGCAATGCGCAATAGAAAGGTTGGGTGATCAAAGGTTAACGTTTATTGACACCGCCTCTATAAACAGGGTGTGGACGCCTGCCCGAAAATTAATGTTTATCGTCGTCCCAATCCACCCTACCATAACATTATACAACAAAGGTTAACGTTTATTGCTATATAATGCTATACTAACACGTAAGCCCCTGTTAGAGAGGGCTTGCAAACTGGGCACGCTACTAACCAATCCTAATGCCAAACAAGTGTATCCAAGGCCTCACCCCAGCATCCCTCAGAATGCCCATAGAGATAGAGCTAAGGCCCCCCGGTAGAGTTCGAGACTACAAGGACCGAGACCACCTCCCCTGATACTCTACGACATAACAGTTCTGCTAAGGTAATGGCGATACGAAGATGTCAATGCACAAGAATTGAGTTAGAGATAGAGCTAAAGTGCTGAGACCCACCAAAGGTTAACATTTATTAACGTTCTCATCACACCTCCCCTGATACTCGCTCGCATCAAATACATCAACCACACACATACAAGCACATGCCTATTCCTATCATCATCATCATCATCATCATGTTATAAACAATAAAATAAATATGCATGAACAAATAATAGAAATATTTGATGGCATGCTGTATGCACATTACAAACATATTCTCATAGATTCAAACAAAGCATAGGACTCAAGAAATAGAAAATAGTTTATTATTAACCAATTTAGTTTGGAGTTAAGGTTCCTCACCTTAGCTTGTTAATAGATCCTCTTCCAAGCTTTAGAATCACCATTATAATGTTATTATATTGTTAGAAGACCTAACAAAGTCGATAAAATTTAATTAGAATTTATTCAGAATTTAAAAACCATTTCGTAACCGAGGGTCGGAGGTAGGGTGTCGAGTCATGATCGACCCCGGGTGCGACCCTCCTCCTCCTAATCCGAACTTCCCGAACACCGAGGGTCGATGCTAGGGTCGGATCTGCCATCGACCCTAGGTGCGACCCTCCATGGTTTGAGTCGAAAATATCAGATTTCGTTCTCTCTTTCATGGTTAGGTCCTATGGCTTTCTTCCACAATCCATTTTATACATGTTCTATGGTTTAGAACTATACTTTATTCACCTACATGGTTTTAATGATCTCCTCCATGGTTTCCATTGAAACGAAACCATGGATGGATGATTTGGGTTTCTTCTAAGTCATACCCTCTTCATAAACCATTCTAAAGTCTTAACTAAATCATGGGGAACGTATCCATACCTTAGTTTCTTGAGATTCAGAGTTTCCTCTGAATTTCCTCTTCTTCCTTAGCCTTTTCTTCATGTTTTCCTTCTCTTCTTCTCTTCCTTCTCTTCTCATTCTCTCAATCCAATTAGGGTTGTAAAAGGAGTGAAAGAGGCTTAGGGACGTCCTATTTATAGGGCAAAACCTCCCAAAATAAGTCCCATTGAGTTTAGGAAAGGTTCCAATTGAAATTAGGAATGTTTCTCAATTTTCGGTTCGTGCTGTTTTTCCCGAATGTCGATGGTCGATGGTGAGGGTGGATGGGAGGGTCGGACAACTCATAGACCCTGCGACCCATGGTTGAGGGTCGATGGGAGGGTCGGACCTGCCTATTAAAACATGCGACCCTACCCTCATTTTGACTGTTTTTGGGTAAATTTTCATATTGGGTCTTGGTTTTACTTCACACACTTGGTCCACTTGGCTCGACCATGATATGTAGACGGGTCCCGACACAAAATATAAGGTTAGGCCGGGTTCATGGCGTGCGGGTCTTACAACTCCACCACCCTTAAAAGAAATTTCATCATCGAAATTTGAAAGTACAGATCTTACAACTCCCCCATCCTTAAAATAAATTTTGTCCTCAAAATTTTGAATTTATTTCGGAGTCAATAGGTGGGAATTCTATTTCGGCATTGCATCTTCTTCCTCCTATGCACTCTTCTCCACGTATTGTCTTTGCCAGGTTACCTTCACATAATAATTATCCCAGCTTTGGAAACATTATACCTTCCCACTAGAGAACTAGGCTGGTACCACTTCAATAATTAAACATTCTATCCAATCCAGTGATTTCGTGGTCAATACCTTTAATATGGATCTTTAATGTACTTCTTCAACAGTGACACACGAAATACATCATGCACACTAGACATGGACAGCGGTAGCGCTAATTGATATGTAACTTTTCTACGTCTCTCCAACGTTTATAAGATCTAACACATATATAGAATACAATTTTCTCTTCTTGTCTAATCATTTCAAACTGCGCATAAGTAGTTTCTTCAAAAACACTTTGTCACTTATGGCGAACTCAAGGTCTTGGTGTTTCTCCTAACATCTTGAGCTATCCTGGCCCTTTTTCTTTGATCTTGTCTGCCACTCGATAGTTTTCTTCATTAGCCTCAGGTCTCAAAATTCTTCATTTATCGACTTTATTCCAAAATAAAGGAATTTGACATTTCTACCGTACCATGCTTCATAGGTAACATTTACATGGTAGCTTAGTAGCAACTTTAATTTACAGTAACTTCTCACCTTAAGTTCTTGAAATCAATTTTACAAGCTCGGAGCATATCTCTTAGGATCTGTATAGTCCGCTCTGACTGTCCGTCAGTTTGAGGTAAAATGCGGTACTAAACTCCACTTTGTTCCCATTATCTTCTTTAGATCCTCCCAAAACTTCAAAATAAAGCATAAGCCTCTGACCGACACTAAGCTCTCATGCATACCATTCAGTCTAGCAATATTATCCATATATAGCTCAGTTAGCCGCTCCAAAGCATACCGAGGTCGTATAGCAATGGAATGAGCTATCTTGATAAGGCGATCAACAATCACCCAAACTGCGTCAACCGATCAGTGGTATATCGGGGACATAGTTCATTGTAATGCAGTTTCACTTTCAGACTGGCTCCGATAGTTATTGTAGTAAGCCATGTTGGTCTTTGTCTTGTAGCTTTTACTTGCTGATAATTCAGACACTGAAACATGCACTAAGCCACATTTGTTATCTTTTCAGGTCATGATACATATTGGTACTCCAGGTTGTACTGAATATTGGGTACAATGGACTACTATCATTATCCTCTTCATAATATCCGAGTCTTTATCTTCAGGTATTCAGAATCTACCTCTGTATCTGAGTACCGTCTCCGCATCCAAATTAAGTCAGTTTTGGGTTTTTCTTTCTCTAAATCTTCTTGCATTGTTCTTATATATAGATCTAACAAAATTGCTACTTTTACTTAATCCATCAATTTAGAGATGATCTTTAATGCCACAAACGTAGCTGAATTATTGCTCCATAAGTTCATCCATAAATTCTCGCTCAATTGGATCATCACTAGCTTCTATTATAAGTTACTCTTCTTCCAAATCTGAGTTTGTTGCTGCGGAACATGAGGCAGCATTTATACTGGGTCCTTCCTTGGACTTCATAATTCCCCTTTTGCTTAAGGTTTTAGTTATTTCACTAGCCTTCCTTGGATGATACTAGATATCTGACGGCTCCCTTTTCAAGGCACTTCTTAGCCTTTAATGCTGAGAGTATGAGCTTGCGTCTTCTGGGAAGTTTGGTTCCCGAGAAACTGAATTCTGCTCCTTCTTTGTCTTTGAACGTTAGCTTCTTTTCGGTGCATAATAGGTTTGATGAATTCCGAGCTAACCAGTCCATTTCCAAGATGACGTCAAGGTCTGCCATCTCAACTCTAATTAGGTTGTGTCCATTTTTATCCATCCATACGATTTGGACTTCGTTCATAACACGCATCCAATTGACATCTAGTCCAAAAAGGGCTTGAACTAACAAAATCTGGTGAAACGGTCTAAGGAGCTTGTCTAGTTCCTTTATCTCTTAAGATTATCGTCAAGATCTCATATCCCAATCTATTTATAAGCATTAGGGTATATGCTTATAATTTGATTAATTCAGCCAAACTATTTTTGGTCTTTACTTAATCATATTCCTCAATAGTGGCATAACTCAATTATCATTGTATTAAATCGAGTACTACTTATGCCATGACTTTATCCTTGTATCCACTCTTAAATTTGCCTTTAGGAATCTTCTACCTTGTCAAAATTTGTACCGATATAGCCATCCTTAACTCTACTTGAGTGTTATCTATTTCTTTACTGGCTACTCTTAATAGTTCCCACATTTTCTCATGCACTCATTTATAGACATGATTCATATCCATCCATTTAGCAATCTCAAAATAAATCCTCTATTATTTCATATGAGGTTCATTGGCTATGACATTTAATCTGAATTTAATCATCTTTCTTCCAATAATTCCATTATCACTAAACATTTTTATCATCAACGGTCAGGGAGTGTATGAATCAAAATGTTCATCCAAAAGTGATTCACTTCCTTTCGTCGATTTAGCATAATGACAAACACTGGCTTTATCTGGTGAACCTAGGTTTAAAGAATCAGGAGTAAATCTGTAGTAATCCAACCGGCATCAAAAGATCGTTAAGTTGCACGGTGATCCAAATACATGCAATAGAGGTTTTACAATTCTTAACCTCATGGTTACAGTTTTTATCGAATATATAATGCCATTGGTCAAGGCACTACAGGAGTAAATCTGGTGAAAGATTTCGTACATCGGTAAATCAAGTATAATCTGGAGGAAAAATTTCGTACATCACAAATCAGGTGTAAATCGAAAAGATGTACGCTCAACATGATTAAACATTTAACTATTCGTTCAGTTCACATCTCTATTCATGTGGTCGATCATTAGAGTTGCTAAGATTGATATAATCAGGACTATTACTAAAGAAACAATATCTATGACTTCAATTGACAAGTTAAATCAAGAAGGTATCCTGTCAAGGTACGAGAATTAAAATCAAGTATGTGCATCCTCTATAATCATAAGAGTAAATCAATAATGCACCGCATCCTATATAAACCTACCTACTTATATGGCCATTATCCTCTTATCTCTGTGTGGATTTAGCTCGAGATCTTTTCCTTTATCTCTACAGGGGTTTTGGCATTACTAGCCATTTTTCTTCTTCCTTTGTCTTACATCGAGTTTCACATCTTGTGAGTACCAACTCGGTATTCTAATTTTCTGTTGTACAGATGCTTCTTTCTTGCCACTGTACTATATCCTTGTATACTTGGATAACTACCCAACTTATAGATAATACCCTATATTATTTGTTTATTAGGATAATTTTTTTTTTGGTCTTCTCTTTCTGTGTGAGTGTATATATATGGTTCCACCTTTTATATGTACATTATCGTCTTGTTTAATTTCTGTCTCAACCATCACAGGTGCTTATGGTTTGTTTGTATTAAAGCTTTTAATTTGTCCTAACTCAGTTCACTATTGCTATGAATGTATGATAGTTCAGTGGGCAAGGCCTGAGATTCTCTGATACCAAGTTGTCACACCCCAATTCTGCACTGCTCAGAATGGTGTGATGAACCGCTAAATAACCAACGGTTCAACCAGGATCTCTAATAGGCTATCCCCGTGTTATCCAAACTTACACGCATCCACAATCATAATCAGATTAAATACACAATAGCGAAAATCTTATAAATAAATGAACTGGGAACTAAAATGATATTAATAACTTAATAGAAAATTATTCTGTATCAACCGAGACATAAGTAAATATCAATACAAGTCTTTAATAAATCCAAAAAAAGAAACCTAGAAAAATATCTAATCAAATACACACGAGTTGCACTCGCAAGAGGAGTCGTGTGTATCAGCTTCAGCTCCAGCGTCCATCGCTGCTATATTCCCGTACGCAGACGCGTTCATATAATCTTCGACTGTGTAACCTGCATCATCAACTAAAAATATTCGACGTCGAGGGGTGAGCACACATCACGGCTCAGTGAGTAGCCAAAACAATGCAACAATACATATGCATGCAAAAAATCAATTTATATCTTTGGTATGGTTTATAGTTTGCAATGCGCAATAGAAAGGTTGGGTGATCAAAGGTTAACGTTTATTGACACCGCCTCTATACACAGGGTGTGGAAGCCCACCCAAAGGTTAACGTTTATCGTCGTCCCCATCCACCCTACCATAACATTATACAACAAAGGTTAACGTTTATTGCTATATAATGCTATATTAACACGTAAGCCCCTGTTAGCGAGGGCTTGCAAACTGTGCTCGCTACTAACCAATCCAAATGTCGAACAGTGTATCCAAGGCCTCACCCCAGCATCCCTCAGAATGCCCATAGAGATAAAGCTAAGGCCCCCCGGTAGAGTCAGAGACTACAAGGACCGAGACCACCTCTCCTGATACTCTACGACATAATAGTTCTGCTAAGGTAATGGCGATACGACGATGTCAATGCACAAGACTTGAGTTAGAGATAGAGCTAAAGTGTTGAGACCCACCAAAGGTTAACGTTTATTGACGTTCTCATCACAACTCCCCTGATACTCGCTCGCATCAAATACATCAACCACACACATACAAGCACATGCCTATTCCTATCATCATCATCATCATCATCATGTTATAAACAATAAAATAAATATGCATGAACAAATAATAGAAATATTTGATGGCATGCTATATGCACATTACAAACATATTCGCATAGAATCAAACATAGCATAGGACTCAAAAAATAGAAAACAGTTTATTATTAACCAATTTAGTTTAGAGTTAAGGTTCCTCACCTTAGCTTGTTAATAGATCCTCTTTCAAGCTTTAGAATCACCTTTATAATGTTATTATATTGTTAAAAGACCTAACAAAGTCGATAAAATTTAATTAGAATTTATTCAGAATTTAAAAACCATTCTGTTAACTGAGGGTCGGAGGTTGGGTCGGAGTCATGATCGACCCTGGGTGCGACCCTCCCCCTAATCTGAACTTCCCGAACACTGAGGGTCGATGCTAGGGTCGGATCTGCCATCGACCCTAGGTGCGACTCTCCATGGTTGGAGTAAAAAATATCAAATTTCGTTCTCTCTTTCATGGTTAGGTCCTATGGCTTACTTCCACAATCCATTCTATAAATGTTCTATGGTTTAGAACTATACTTTATTCACCTACATGGTTTTAATGATCTCCTCCATGGTTTCCCTTGAAATGGAACCATAGATGGATGATTTGGGTTTCTTCTAAGTCATACCCTCTTCATAAACCATTCTAAAGTTTTAACTAAATCATGGGGAACGTATCCATACCTTAGTTTGCTGAGATTCAGAGTTTTCTCTGAATTTCCTCTTCTTCCTTAGCCTTTTCTTCAAGTTTTCCTTCTCTTCTTCTCTTCCTTCTCTTCTCTTTCTCTCAATCCAATTAGGGTTGTAAAAGGACTGAAAGAGGCTTAGGGACATCCTATTTATAGGGCAAAACCTCCCAAAATAAGTCCCATTGAGTTTAGGAAAGGTTCCAATTGAAATTAGGAAGGTTTCTCAATTTTCGGTTCGTGCTGTTTTTCCCGAATGTCGAGGGTCGATGGGAGGGTCGGACAACTCATAGACCCTGCGACCCATGGTTGAGGGGCGATGGTGAGGGTCGATGGGAGGGTCGGACCTCTTTGTTAAAACATGCGACCCTACCCTCATTTTGACTATTTTTGGGTAAATTTTCATATTGGGTCTTGGTTTTTCTTCACACACTTGGTCCACTTGGGTAGACCATGATATGTAGACGGGTCCCGACACAAAATATAAGGTTAGGTCGGGTTCGTGGCGTGCGGGTCTTACATTTGAAGTAGCACCAACTGAAATCAC
>JAMYWD010002237.1:0-11426 GCA_028583415.1 Protea cynaroides
AACCATTAATTTTGGTCCAGGTTCCAATTCATGTTGAAACTAGGAAAAGTTCCATTCATCTGAATTCAATTAGCCACTAGGCCTGTCCAACTATCAACTGTGGTTCATGTTCTGATTTATGGAACTAAGAAGAGTTCCATTCATTTGAATTTAATTAGCCCCTAGGCTTGCCCAACTGTCAACTCCAGTTCAGGTTCCCATTCATGTTGGAACTAAGGAATGTTCCATTTATATGAACTCAATGTGAGCATGAGTTAGCCTCTAGGCCTGTTCAACCATTACCTTTGGTCCATGTTCCACTTCATAAAGGAGCCAAAGAGAATTTCAGTCAATCCATCATCTCTAGCAATTAGAGTCCAATCCATGATTATCATCCTTGGCCTCTATCAATCGGAGCCCAACTCAAGCAATTCTTGCCTCTAGCAACTAGAGCCCAGTCCATGACTGTCAATCTTGATCTCTATCAATCAGAGATCAATTCAAAATCAATCTTGATCTCTATCAATCAGAGACCAATTCAAAATCAATCTTGATCTCTATCAATCAGAGACCAATTCAAAATCAATCTTGATCTCTATCAATCAGAGACCAATTCAAAATCAATCTTGATCTCTATCAATCAGAGACCAATTCAAAGTCAATCTTGATCTCTATCAATCGGAGACCAATTCAAAGTCAATCTTGATCTCGATCAATCAGAGATCAATTCAAAGTCAATCTTGATCTCTATCAATCAGAGACCAATTCAAAGTCAATCTTGTCTCTATCAATCGGAGACCGATTCAAAATCAATCTCTGCCTCTATCAATTAGAGCCCGATCCATGTCCATCATAGCCCAGTGCTACAAGTTAGGATCGCTCGTCGGGAATGACGAATGATAAGCATTCCTCATTGCTTGTCAATAAAGATCAGTTTCAGATTCTGGAGACATCAGAAATCATGAACCTTCAGCTATGATAGTGCTATCCCATCTCGGGCATTTTTGTCCCATGGGCCAGGAAAATGCTAGAATCCAAAGAGTTGCCCTGATATTTCTTATTATTCAAAGAGAGGAATGGAATTTTCCCAAGTAGTAGGGTAGACCAAAGATGGGATCCAATGTGCCCCGAGCTAGGATAGGAACTAGAATGGTCCAATGATGAAACCTTTAACCCATAAACTGGGACATAAACCAGATTGAACTTAGACCCAAATTGAGTGCGGTATGATGAGGAAAGCCAATGACCCCCAAACTGGGGCATGAACCGGATTGACCTTGGGCCTGAATTGGGTATGGTTCAATGAGGAAAGTCATGAGCCCTAAGCTGGTCATAAACCAGATTGACCTTGGACCCAAATTGAGTGTGGTCCAATGAGGAAAGCCATTATAAACTGGGGCATGAACCAAATTGACCTTGGACCCAAACTGAGAGTGGTCTAATAAAGAAATCCATTGAACCCCTAAGCCGAGGCATAAACTATTCTAATCTTGGACTCAAAATGGTGTAGTGCAATGGCGATACCCCTTGCTCCCCAAGCTGGGGCATAAACCAAAATGATTGTGAATTCAGCTATAAGTGGTCCACTGATGAATCCACTAGACCCCAAATTGGGGCATGAAGCAAAATAACCTTAAACTTAAAAAGCAATAGTCTGGTTATGAATGGATCCTAAACTAAAAGAAAATAGGGTAAGAATTGTATGGAACCCTGAAAGGTAGGCATCCTGCACCTATTGATAGAGGGGCATGATGAGTCTTGCTATTAGAAATCTGAAGGAAGATTTATTCCCACAATGACTGAAGGTGGTCGTCGAAGGCGTTATGCCCAACTGGAGCCACTTGGATGAACTAGTTGTTTCAACTTTCTATTATCGATATTCGATAGGTCATCCATGTGTAGGTCCAAGATTGATATGCTTGTTGACAAGTCCAGTCCAGTCTGCCCTGTAAGTAAAAAAAAAAATCACCCATTTGGGATTTCAAACTTTGTGCCTTGTCTCTTCCATACATTTCCTCCCAGTTTCGTACATCTTCCTATTCTACGTGCGCAATCAATTCTGACTCTGAAGATGATTTAAACGATGAGCCGTCTCCTGAACTTCTACGCCACCCGGCCTCTTGAGAAAGAAAGGTCCAACCCGTCTGGGAAAGCTTTAAATGATCAATCGGGAGACACAAGAGTAGTCTCAAGAAACATGTATTAGAGAAGCTACCATTTGTTCTATCTGTGAAAAGATTCCAAGGAAAGCATTACATAATAACAGATCATATCAACAGGTCAGCCAATCAGTACAAATGAGTGGAGGACAGATGTGCCACCAAGAAGATGGAAATACCAAAGTTCTTACAAAGTACATCATCTACAAGCAAGAGATACATGATGAATGATCAATCTCAAAATCAAAGAATGAGGTCATTGGGATACCCAAAAAAAAAAAAAAAAAAAAAAAAAAAAAAAAAAAGAAAATTCAAGCCTATGTTTTATCTACATCAATAACGGGAAGGCAGTCACATCAGATAGAAGGTGATGATTAACTTCCAGAGGATAGTATACGGATTCACCATTCATATAAAATCAGATACTATATGAGCAGTCACAAATGCTCATAAAGTTTACAGAAGATCAGAGTGCTAGTTGGGGCAAAGACGTTCTATCTGATTGGAAATGTTTGGAAGAAGAAGATTCAAATCCAATATTGAAAGTCCGGATTCAATTGTGCGATCAAGCGAAGCACTGCATTATGTGGCCTTCACATCCAAAAAAAAAAAAAAAAAAAAAAAAAGAAAAAAGAAAAAAGAAAAAGAAAAAAAAAAGAGAAGAAAAGAAAATAGCAAGATGTTGAATGGCATTGGAGCTCGACAGTAGGCCAATTGTCCCTCTCACTTCAAGAAGATTGGTAATTTCAATCAAAGCCTGATAGCAAGTTCGATCGTTCTTCAAGATTCACAGCATCTTGGACCGGACTTTTGATTTTGGCCAATTACATCCCGCCTTTGCAAGAGACTATCTCATCACTTCTTCATCATCAGAGAAAGATTTCTCATCGGCATTAGACTCTCTCTCCCGTCCATCAATCCGACGGCCTTCCAAGGAGTCTCTATCACAAGCCCTTCTTTTTATTATCATTTTTTATGGCATTGTATCTCGTGATCATGTCATCATTTTATGTACAAATTCATGAATCTGGCTGGAACTCTCATCTGTCGTTCATTACATCCGACGGCTTCCCAAGGTTCCTATAAGCCCTTCATTTCTCAAGCCAAAAAAATGGGATCTTCTCGGTAAGATAAACCCATTCTACATAAACAACTAAACACTCTCCCAATGGTAGACCCATGTGGACAGTTTCACATCAGTCCTCTTGGACCTTCAACATCAATACTTGTCAACAAACCTAAAGGTTTCAGGCCCAGATATGATCATGACTGATTCAGAATCTCGATATAGTTTGTTGGGACACGTGTTCCATCTGAACATCTCCAAGAAAGGAAACATAATTTGGCACCATTTTCAATCTTGGTGTGGGACTGCATTTCCCTAAGATCACTTTTAGTGATGATTCAAATAGCTGCCCGCCTATCAATACGTGTAGGTGTCAACTTAAACAGTGGGGCAAGGCTACCCATTTGTCAAGAAGGTCATGCCATTCAGATTTCCCCTAAGGGTTTCAAACCATTGGATAGGACCATAATTTTGGCAATATCCTCACCATATCAGGACTCTTTATTCAACCCAAGATGGGGTTTGCAAAAAGAAAAAATAAAAAAATAAAGGGAAGAAAAGAAACCTCAACAAGGGAAAGGCAACCTGAGAAACCTCAATGGGCAACCCATAATACCTCAGTGGGGATAGGCGACCTGATGCAACCCTAAAGCATTGCCCTCATTGGCCATTCATAGAAAATTCAGTGGTTCATGTAACAAGTGTCATACCAGTCTACCCTCCATAAGGAAAGGAACCCCTCTTACTCTCCAGTGAATCATACTCGGAGGAGTTGAACAAACCATCACCTTTTGGGCTCCAAAGCATTGCCTTTCAACAGAATTCTATCTTCAAATCCTTTGGTCATGTTAGGGAGAGAGCAAATTCTCATGGCCTGGTTACGAATGTAGCCAAATTCATCAAATCATCAGCTCCCTCATTTTCCAAGATTCAAGAAGGGTTTATCTAAGAAATCACTTTCTGCAATCAATCTATCAATCTTCCCTTGACCTTGGAAGCATGGTCAAATTATGGATGCAATCCAGATTCATCCTAGTTCTAACTCTGTTAGATTACCTGTACCCTAGCACACTACAGTAGTGGTCTGTCACAACATGCAGACACTGGGGCATAGATATACCCTATGTAGAGGAATTGAACTTGATCATGAGCATTAAATCTAGGATCCATTGTCTAGTCTGAAGTCACTGACTTTCCTAGTCAATATAAGTAGGTCTGTCCAAGTTGGTTTTTACCAATTTCTCAGTTCTCCTAATCCTGTTGATGAAGAAAATCCAATGTGGTCACTCACCTGTTAGGATTTGGTCACCAAATTCTTCGAATCCTTTGCTCCTCGTGCCTACTTTGGGGCCATGGTTCATTTATCTTTCAAAATTGGCACAACAATGTTGTACAGCCCTGAGCTTTTCATGAGCCTAGATCAAAGGCCAAACCCATGTCACATTTCATCGCCGCTTGGCTATTCTACCAATTTGGTCTACCATAATGCACAGTCAAAGAACTTAGTTGATCAGATGCCCCTCGACAGTTTAACACCATGGTCAATCAATAAAGTCACTTTGGTTAAAGACTGTCAAGGTCCCCTTATTCTTCTCCAAAATCCTCACTAGAGTTTCTTTCAATCCAAAATCCAACAACACCAATGTTGGCTGAAGAAAATCATCACCTTCAAATTACATGGAACCCTTCAAAGGGAGTAACCAAGTCATCTCTACCATGCTGAAATTGTGTCAAACTTTCAGTACCAGGTCATAAAGGGTAAATTTCAAATCTAGGTATCATGCCAGCGAAGTCCATGACACCATTTCCATTGGTGTCATGTTTTGTGCCTTCACCAATAAAGCAGGAGCAAAAAACATGGAAAACTGCCAAGGAATTCACCATCATTTCAAATATGTCCAGCACTCTATAGGTTCAAAGTCAAGAGACTTCCAAGATGTGGCAGATTTCAACCCTAAAGGTTCAAAGTCAACAAAGCCTTCCTGTACGGGCTACTTTCAAGCATCCTAAAGGTTCATAGCCATAGAGCTTCCAAAAGGATATTCCTATTTTCAATCCCGAAGGTCCAAAGCTGGTAGGAACTGCCAAGATGAGTCATTCAGTATCACTTTATAAGTGACCTTCTGAGTTCTTACTCATTTCAGAATCAAATGTGGAGCCCTAGCTCATCCAAAGATCAAATCAATCTTGGATTATTGGTGAATCAAATGCAGAGCCCTAGCTCATCCAAATTTCAAATCAATCTCAGTCTATAAGTAAATCAAATGCAGAGCCCTAGCTCATCCAAATTTCAAATCAATCTCAGTCTATAAGTAAATCAAATGTAGAGCCCTAGCTCATTCAAAGATCAAGTCAATCTCAGCTTATAAGTGAATGTAGAGCCCTAGCTCATTCAAAGATCAAGTCAATCTCAGTCTATAAGTGAATCCAGGGCCCTAGCTCATTCAAAGTTCAAATCAATCTCAGCCTATAAGTGAATCAAATGCAGAGCCCTAGCTTATTCAGAAAAAACAATCTCAGAATCTCAATCAAAAGAGCCCCAGAGAAAACATCAAGTCTTCCATCCAAACAAATCAAATCCGAGCCCAAGTTCATGCAATCAGCCTTGTATTCACAACCTAGCTCCATACAAGAAGAGGTTCCCAACCTACAACTGAGCCTTGTATTCACAGCCTAGCTCCATACAAGAAGAGGTTTATCAGCCTACAAATGGATAAAGCCGGGTCCAAGCCCGCACATACCTTGCATTGAGTTCCACCTCAGCAAGAAGAGGTTCCCAACCTACAAATGAGCCTTGTATTCACAGCCTAGCTCCATACAAGAAGATGTTTATCAGCCTACAAATGGATCAAGCCGGGTCCAAGCCCGCACATACCTTGTATCATGAGTTCCACCTCAGCAAGAAGAGGTTCCCAGCCTACAAATGAGCCTTGTATTCATAGCCTAGCTCCATACAAGAAGAGGTTTATCAGCCTACAAATGGATAAAGCCGGGTCCAAGCCCGTACATACCTTGCATCATGAGTTCCACCTCAGCAAGAAGAGGTTCCCAGCCTACAAATGAGCCTTGTATTCATAGCCTAGCTCCATTCAAGAAGAGGTTTATCAGCCTACAAATGGATCAAGCCGGGTCAAAGCCCGCACATACCTTGCATCATGAGTCACCTCAGCAAGAAGAGGTTCCCAGCCTACAAATGAGCCTTGTATTCACAGCCTAGCTTCGTACAAGAAGAGGTTTATCAGCCTACAAATGGATCAAGTCGGGTCCAAGCCCGCACGTACCTTGCATCATGAGTTCCACCTCAGCAAGAAGAGGTTCCCAGCCTACAAATGAGCCTTGTATTCACAGCCTAGCTTCATACAAGAAGAGCACTCACCAATCTTCCAAGAAGAGCAAACCTTCTTGTCAGTCGATCTACGTTCTGGGCTTGATTTCTAGGACACCCTTAGAATACGTAGGCAGTTTAGGAAGAATTACCCCCTAAGTGCAGCCCAATAAACAATATCACTCATACCCCAAAAATGTCGTTCTTTTATCTTTAGCCTTCAACTGATAACAATCTCGGCTAAAGAGGGGCATCTGTAAGCACCCCATTTTTGCCACCCTCGGCATAAGTGAACCAATATGGCAGGTTTCTGACCTTTAATCCAAAGATTTGTAATTCTCCACTGATCCCCACAGCAGGGTCATGGGCTATTATCTGCATAGATGCATAGGTCATGGAATTATCTTCGAAACGAGACCAGAATTGCTCAATTTCGATATCAAATGAGGAAGATATGACCATTTTAGTCGGATGATACATATAAGGGAGGTTTCTGAAATTATTATAAATAATCCCGGGGCCTCCATGCAAATTATCCTAAGTCGGATCGTTTGAATTTCAAATCATCATATCTTGATCATCCGACATCGGATTCAGATTATTCCAAGACCATTATTCTTCATTCATGATGTTCTACAAAGCGGACGTAAAAAATCCCGGTGAGAAGTCACCAGTGGGTCCCATGCAAACTTGCATGCAAAATGATCGTTTGAACTTCAAAGCTTCATATCTTTCCCGTTCTACATCGGATTCAGATGATTCCAAGACCATTATTCTTCATTCATGATGTTCTACAAAGTGGACGTAAAAAAATCCCGGGTAGAAGTCACCAGTGGGTCCCATGCAAGCTTGCATGCAAAATTATCGTCAGAACTTCAAAGCTGCATATTTTTTCCGTTCTACATCGGATTCCAGTGATTCTAGTCTCATTATGTTCCATTTTTAGTGCTCTACAAAGTGGACGTAAAATATTTCCGGTAGAAGCCTCCGAAGGATCTCATGCAGAATGGTCAGCCAAATTATCGATAATTGGTCCGCTTAAACTTTAAAAATTCATAAGTTGACCATTTTACTTCCAAATGAGGTGATTCAAGTTCCTATATTCCTCATTTTTAATGTTCTACAAAATGAACGCAAAAAATATGGAATAGAGGCCATCGAAAAATTCCATGCGGGATAACAGCGGGAATGACCCGTGAAATGACAAGGAGAAAAAACTCAGTTAATCCCAATCAGTCCAGTCAACTCAGTTCAAACCAGTTTTGGTCCAACCTAGCTCAACCCATATTAAGTCTCAACCCATTTCGAATCAGTTCATCTATGTGCACAATATTTATATTATATATATATATATATGTATGTATATGTATGTATGTTATTAAATATATGTGTATATATGTATATAATATATATTATTATATATAAATGATAATCCAAAAGATTTTGAGAAGAAAAAGGAAAGAGGGGAGAAAGAAATGTGAAAGTGAAGGGGGATTTTGGTTTTGGAGATAATCCAAAAGATTTTTGAGAAAAAAATGGAAAGAGGGGAGAGAAAAAACGTGGAAGAGAAAGGGATTTAGGGTTTTGAGATAATCCAAAAGATTTTGAGAAGAAAAAGGAAAGAGGGGAGAGAAAAAAACGTGAAAGTGAAGGGGGATTTTGGTTTTGGAGATAATCCAAAAGATTTTTGAGAAAAAAAAGGAAAGAGGGGAGAGAAAAAACGTGGAAGAGAAAAGGATTTAGGGTTTTGGGATAATCCAAAAAATTTTGAGAAGAAAAAGGAAAGAGGGGAGAGAAAAAAAATGTGAAAGAGAAGGGGATTTAGAGTTTTGAGATAATCCAAAAAGATTTTGAGAAGAAAAAGGAAAGAGGGGAGAGAGAAAACATGAAAGAGAAGGGGATTTAGGGTTTTGAGATAATCCAAAAGATCTTCAGAAGAAAAAAGGAAAGAAAGAGAAATAAAAGAAAAAAAAAGAGAAAAGGGGGAAAAAGATTCCCCTTCACGTTTTCTAGTAAGAAAACGTGAAAGAGAGTAAGGAGAAAGAAAGAAAGAAAAAAAAGGAAGGAAAGAAAAAGGAAAAAAAAAGAGAAAAAGAAAAAAAAAAGAAAAAAAAAGGGGAAACATTTTCTAAGAGAGAAAAACGTGAGTGAGAGAGAGAAAAGAAAAAAAAATCGGAAGAAAAGAGAGAGAGAGAGAGAGAGAGAGAGAGAGAGAGAGAGAGAGAGAGAGAGAGGGAGAGGTGTTAAGATGAGAAGATCTAGAGGAAAAAGAGGGAAGGATCAGAGAGGCAGAAAAGAGGATGATGAGAAGATGCAAATGAGAGAAAGAGGGAGAAGAGGCCTGAGGTAAGAATCACCCATCGCTTATGTCAGTTTATTTTTTCAAAGTCAAAGCATACTGCAAATGCATGTCTGAGATTGGTGTCTAGCATTAGGAAGATGCCTCTGTTTGCATTAGGTTCCTTGAGAAAAAATGTTGGCCTCTGAGTCTTCGTTCTGACCATGTATTTGGATTTTATTTTCATGAGCTATATGATTTTATATTGATTTTATAGTACCACTGGCCAGAATCTGGAACAGACCTGACCAGTGTATTTTCCTGTACTTGGGGAATATTTTCGACCTGCCTATGATCTCTTTTAGGATTAGGTTCCTTGAGACAAAATGTTGGCCTCTGAGTCCTTTTTCTGACCATGTATTCGGATTTTATTTTCTGGAGATATATGATTTTATATTGATTTTATAGTACCACTGGCCAGAATCTGGAACAGACCTGACCAATGTATTTGCCTGTACTTGGGGAATGTTTTAGACCTGCCTATGATCTCTTTTAGGATTAGGTTCCTTGAGACAAAATGTTGGCCTCTGAGTCCTCTTTCTGACCATGTATTCTGATTTTATTTTCATGAGCTATATGATTTTATATTGATTTTATAGTACCACTGGCCAGAATCTGGAACAGATCAGACCAGTATATTTGTCTGTACTTGGGGAATGTTTTCGACCTGCCTATGGTCTCTTTCAAGATTAGCTTCTTTGAGACAAAATGTTGGCCTCTGAGTCCTCTTTCCGAGAATATCTTTTAAGAATTTTTTGAGTAAGTACAGTGCCCTATGTGCCCATTTTGGTCCACCTTGACAAAGCTGTCATCTTGCTGCGTGTTCCATCATGTTTTGATTGATTCTCATATGCTTTGGTTGTTTCTCACATGCCATATTTGATGCTATATTTGTTCACATGCTATGTTCGGATGCTCGTATGCATACACTACTATAATTGGAATGGTCACACTGCCATAATTGGAATGGTCACACTGCCATAATTGGATGATTACTGCCATGATTAGAATGATCATACTCACATGCTATATTAAATGTTTTTTTTTATCATAATTAGGGTAGAAAACTCTACAATGGAAAGAAAATAACAATTAGGGTAGAAAACCCTAAAAAATAGAAATAAAATAATAATTAGGGTAGAAAACCCTAAAAAAATAGAAAGAAAATAACAATTAGGGTAGAAAACCCTAAAAATGGAAAGAAAATAATTAGGGTAGAAAACCCTAAAATGGAAAGAAAATAACAATTAGGGTAGAAAACCCTAAAAAATGGAAAGAAAATAATAATTAGGGTAGAAAACCCTAAAATGGAAAGAAAATAACAATTAGGGTAGAAAATCCTAAAAAATAGAAAGAAAATCACAATTAGGGTAGAAAACCCTAAAAATGGAAAGAAAATAATTAGGGTAGAAAACCCTAAAATGGAAAGAAAATAACAATTAGGATAGAAAATCCTAAAAAATGGAAAGAAAATAGCAATTAGGGTAGAAAACCCTAAAAAATGGAAATAAAATTACAATTAGGGTAGAAAACCCTAAAATGGAAAGAAAGTAGCAATTAGGGTAGAAAACCCTAAAATGAAAAGAAAATAGCAATTAAGGTAGAAAACCCTAAATATGGAAAGATAATGGCAATTAGGGTCTTGCCATGCTTAGAAGATAGCCTACTAGATCATGCCATATAGGCTCTTGCCTTATTTGCCATACATGCCATATTTGAAAGATTTTTAAACAATCTTACTGTATGTGAATTTCTTGTCATAAATGTTTTATGTGCCATATTTAGATAGAATATTCTATTTTTTTGGCAATAAGTTATTTTATGCAACACCCTAGCCAAACTGCCATATCTGCACACTTCTAGAAGACAATCTAGGCGTGGGGACGTGCATTTAGGCACCCACATTCTTGGGAAGGGCATAATGGGAATAATAAAACCTTAATAATGAAAGAGAATTCTTTGCCAAACCTTTTATAATTAGAATTCAGAATGAAAAGGGTAATTTAGGACGATTTGCCCCTCGACAAACCCTAAACCTAGAATAGGTTCTAAACCCTAAACCTAGAATAGGTTCTCAATCATTAACCTAGAACTAGTTATCTAGGCCCGAACTATGCGGATTCTGATTCCTAGGTCAAACCCTAGGATACGTAGGCTATTTGGGAGAAACCCAAATTCGGATCCACACCTTAGTCCACTTGGACTATCCATAGATCCACTAGGATATTTACCTTAGTCCACTCGGACTATCCATAGATCCACTAGGATATCCATTCCCATTTCTACCCATCATTCTCGAACTACGCGGATTCTGATTCCTAGGTCAAACCCTAGGATACGTAGGCTATTTGGGAGAAACCCAAATTCGGATCCACATCTTAGTCCACTTGGACTATCCATAGATCCACTAGGATATTTATCCAAACCTTAGTCCACTCGGACTATCCATAGATCCACTAGGATATCTCCCATATTTTAACCCAAATAGGGTTATCCACACTTTTAATCGACTTGGACTATCTATAGATCCACTAGGATATTATCCACATTCTAACCCAA
>JAMYWD010002238.1:0-11421 GCA_028583415.1 Protea cynaroides
ATCCGACCCTCGAAATGACCTGTTCTTCCCGAGAGCAGAGGGTCGATGGGAGGGTCGATGGTGTCAGTCGAATTGTCCGACCCTTGGACCAAAAATCAGATTTTTAAGATCCAATTTTGGGTCATTTCTCACTATTCCTCCTCCGTTTCGACTCGTCTCTACTCTCTGAGTTGCTACAGTGCTACTCCACTATTTTTGGTCGATTTAACTCAGGGTTTCGACGTCCACGTCATCACTACAGGTATGTCCACTCATTTTCACCTGGTTTTTTTTTAGGTTTTCCTTTCTAGGTTTTTACACATTTAACTTGTATTTTCCAACTGAAACTTTTTCCAACCGTAAAAATTCGATTTTTATTGGGGGCTTTTGTTATTGGTGTCTCGAGGAACGAAAGCCCTCAAAAATTTTTGAGTTTCATCTGTTGGTTATTGAGAAACTTAAAATTTTCTCTTTTTGCCCTAATTTGTTGAAATTTTGATTTTTCTTGAATTTCTTCAAATTGGACATCGTCAGTTAAAATTCCTACTTTATGTGGATTGTAGGATATGTTTTAACATACGTAAGTCCTTATGCCCACTTGTATGGTGAGGAATGGGCTTTAGGGTCAACTTACATCGTTGTTACCTCAAATTCTGGATTTTTACCCTGCTAACTCCTTGTTTCTTTTTTCTTTCTTATTCTGCAGATACCATGGCTCGTACCAAAATACCCAGAGTGCGTGATCCGCTCGCTTCCGTTCGAATGAAGCCCAGAGGCACGATATCGCCGACTATGCCCGTAAGAAGGTTGAAGGGGGTCGCATGGTGAACTTGGCTGAGCTAGCCTTGTTCAGTGTAGAGGGAGCGTTTGGTGATATGGGTTGGCTCCCTATCATCACATACGATGCGTGCACCTGCACCTGTCCAGACTTGGTATGCCAGTTCTATTGTAATCTCCAGGTGGTGGGGAATTACAATGATGTTGAGCACGGTCAGGAGTTGCGCATCACCAGTTACGTCAAGGGGGTGCACATCTCCTTTGATTATCGGCAGCTGACCGATCTGTTGGGCATCCCATATGATGGCCCCATGGTGTACTGTGTGCCGGGAGAGCCATAGTTTGTTTAGATGGAGATGAAAGCAGAGATCGACAACCCGGTTATCCGTCCGATAGATGGCGAGATGAGAGCTTGCTACTTGCGTCCAGCTCCACGGGTCTTCCGCAAGATTATCCGGCATAATCTGATCCCGCAAAGTGGGCACTATGAGAGGGTATCTCGGCTGACCCAGTTCTTGATCTACAGCATCTACACTTTCGTCGCCGGTCTGCCTACCTTACATCATCATGCGGGACGATGATTAGTGCTACATTGTCCGGTCATAGGGGAAATCTACCCTATGGACGCATGATTCTGTGTGCTACTTGACCCGTGCGGGGTGGATCCTGGTAGATGAGAATATCCAGGAGAAGACCTTCCTCGTTGCCTCTAGATTGGGAGGCTATCGCAAGATGGGGCTACGAGATGCTGAGGTTAGCGATGAGGAGAGGAACGCGATGGTGCGCCCTCACACTCGGGTCGAAATGGCTGATGCTGAGGCTGCTGCTGCTGCTGCTAGATCTCGTGTGGATCCGGTCGACGATGACGATCGTATGTATATGGACGTCCACTCGATACCACCGCCTTCACCTACACATGCGGCTGGAGTTGGTACTTCTTCTGTGGCGGCTTTTGCACCTGAGGCTCATCCTTCCCATTCGGCTGATCCTTCATTTCCACCTTCAGCCATGATGGAGATGCTGCAGGAGATCAGGGATGCTCAGCGCAGATCTGATCTGAGGATGGATGAGCTGTTGGCAGCTCAGCACGCATCAGACGCGCGGATGGGAGAGCTCCTAGAGGTGCAGCGTGCGACCGATCGGAGGATAGCCGGTCTCACAGGCTAGTCTGAGGGCGACCCGGACTCCGATAGCCTTTGGTTGCCTAGGAGTCTATCTCGAGGACTATGACCGAGATCGTGAGGCCCCGTCTCCTCCTTCGCCTCCAGCTTCTTGATTGTACTTTTATTTTTCCCCTGTACTACAGAGTAACTGTCCGGGTTTTGGACTGTACTCCGCTTTAGTTATGTATATACATTTTGTTTCTCTCACTCATTGTATGTAACTTGTTTTCCCTTTAATAGATGCATTATTCTCTTTTTAAATTTGGTCTTAATCATCACTGGTGCTTACAATGTGTTTGTATTAATGCTTTTAATTTATCCTATCTCAGTTCACAATGGTCTTGAATGGGTGTCAGTTTGGCGGGCAAGGCCTGAGAAGCTCTGATACCAAGTTGTCACAACCCAATTCTGCACTATTCAGAATGGTGTGATGAACCGCTAAATAACCAATGGTCCAACCAGGAACTCAAATAGGCTATCCCCGCATTATCCATACTTACACGCATCCACAAACATAAATATTTAATAGCAAATTATTCTGTTTCCAACTGAGACATAAATATTTAAATATCAAATACAAGTCTTTATTAAATGTAATAAAAGAAACCTATAAAATATCTAATCAAATACACACGAGTTGCACTCGCAAGAGGAGTCGTGTGTATCATCTTCAGCTCCAGCTTCCATAGCTGCCACGTTTCCATACGCATACGCATTCATATAGTCTTCAATGGTATAACCTGCATCATCAACTAAAAATATTCGACGTCGAGGGGTGTGCACACATCACGGCTCAGTGAGTAGGCAAAACAATGCAACAATACATATGCATGCAAAAAAAATCAATTTATATCTTTGGTTCGGTTTAAAGTTTGCAGTATGCTACAGAAAGGTTTAGGTAGCCAAAGGTCGCGTTTATTGACTCCGCCTCTATACACGAGTGTGTGACGTTACCCGAAGATCACGTTTATCGTCAACTCACATGCACCTAACCATGAACATTATATAACAAAGGTTACGTTTATTGCTATATAGTGGCATACCAACAAGTAAGCCCCTATTGGCGAGGGCTGCAAACTGGGCTCGCAACTAACCAATCCTAATGCCAAACAGTGTATCCAAGGCCTCACCCCAGCATCCCTCAGAATGTCCATAGAGATAGAGCTAAGGCCCCCCGGTAGAGTCAGAGACTACAAGGACCGAGACCACCTCCCCTGATACTCTACGACATAATAGTTCTGCTAAAGTAATGGCGATACGACGATGCCAATGCACAAGACTTGAGTTAGAGATAGAGCTAAAGTGCTGAGACCCGCCAAAGGTTACGTTTATTGACGTCCTCATCACACCTCCCCTGATACTCGCTCGTATCAAGCACATCAACCACACACATACAAGCACATGCCTATTCCTATCATCATCATCATCATCATGATATAAACAATAAACTAAATATGCATGAACAAGTAATAGAAATATTGGATGGCATGCTGTATGCACATTACAAACATATTCGCATAGAATCAAGCATGGCATAGGACTCAAGAAATAGAAAATAGTTTATTATTAACCAATTTAGTTTGGGGTTAAGGTTCCTCACCTTATCTTGCTAATAGATACTTTTCCAAGCTTTAGAATCACCGTTATAATGTTATTATATTGCTAGCAAAACTAACAAAGTCGATAGAATTAATTAGAATTAATTCTGAATTTAAAAACCATTCTGTTAACTGAGGGTCGATGCTAGGGTCGATGGGTCTATCGACCCTCCCCTCTTTCTGGACTGCCCGAATGCTGAGGGTCGATGGTCAGAAACACCTAGGGTCGGATGGTCATCGACCCTCGGTGCGACCCTTGATGCACTTTGGTCCAATTTCCACTTTTTAATCCATTCTTCGTGTTTGGGGTCCTATGGCTTGCTCCTACATTCCATTCTACATCCATTCCATGGTCTGAAACCATGTATAATCCATCTAAATAGTTTTCATGCATCCACCTATGGTTTTGCATGAAAACCTAACCATGGATGGATGGTTTGGGTTTCTCCGAGATCACTCTCTCTCCAATAACTATCCTAAGATTTGTAGAAACTCATGGAATTAGTATCCATACCTGAGAAGATTAATCTTTCTCTGCAACTCTTCTCTTTTTTGCTAGGTTCTCTTCCTTGCCTCTCTTCTTCCTCTTTTCCTTCTCCTCTCTTTCTCTCAATTCAATTAGGGTTGTGAAAGGAGTGAAAGTGGCTTAGGGATGTCCTTTAAATAGACTAGGAACATCCTAAATAAGTCCCGTTAAGATTTGAAAAGAATCCCAATAAAAAAATATAGATATTTCCTAATTTCTATATTCGGTAGGAACCAAGGGTCGATGGGAGGGTCGATAATCCCATCGACCCTAGGGTCTTAAGCTGTCCGACCCTCCCTCCATAACTGAGGGTCTGACTTTCTATTTTGGGAGGTCCGACCCTACTTAGCTGGGTGTGCGACGCTTCCCCTATTTTAAGGGTTTTTGGGTCGATTTGATACCTGGGATCTCGATCTCCTTTACGCCCTTGGTCCATTTGACTCGACCATGATAGGTGAACCTGGTTCAAGGTGGTAAGACCAGGTTAGATTGACACGGGCCTTACACTATCTCTCTACTTCTCTCTCTCTCTCTTTCAACTCTATCTCTCTCATTCTACATCCCTCCCTCTTTCTCTCTCTCTACTTCTCTCTCTTTCTCAACTTCTCTATCTCTTTTTTTTTCTCTCTCTCTCCCTTTATCTCTTTCTTTTTCTCTCTTTCTTTCGCTCTCTGTCACTCTGTCTCTCTCTCTCTTTCTATTTTTCTTCCGCTCTCCCTCTCTCTACTTCACTCTCTCTCTCTCTTTCTCTCTGTCTTTTCTCTATCCCACTACTTTTCTCTCTCTCTCTATCTTTTCTCTATCCCACTACTTCTCACTCTCTCTTTCTACATCTCCCTATTTCTTCTTCTACTCTCTCCCATTCTTCTTCTTCTCTCTCTCACTAGTTCTCTCTCTCTCACTATCTCTCCTATTTCTCCCTCGCTCCACTTCTCTCCCTCTCTACTCTTCTCTCTCCCTTTCTCTTTCTAATTCACACTCTCTCTTTTTTTAACTTTTATCTCTCTTTCTCTCCACTTCTCTATCTTTTTCATTTCTCTCTCTCCCTCTCTCTCTCTCTCCCTTTCTACTCACTTTCTCTCTCTCCCTAGTTCTTTCCCATTTTTCGTCTCCCACTCACTTTCATTCTACTTCTCTCACTCTCACTCTCTCTTTCTTGCTACTTCTCCCTCTCTTTCACTTCTCTTTCTCTGTCTGTCTTTTTCTGCTTCGCTCTCTCTCGGTCTCTTTCTTTCTCACATTCTACTTTTATCTCTCTGCCTCTCTCCACTTCTGCCTCTTTCTCTCTTTATATCTACTCTCTCTCTCTTTCTTTCTATCTCTCTCTCTTTCCACTTTTCCCTCTCTCTTTCTTTCTACCCCTCTCTCTCTCTCTTTCTCGCTTTCTCTTTCTCCCTCTCTCTATCTCTCTTTTCCTCTCTCCCTTACTTCTCTCTTTCGATTAATCCTCTGTCTTTCTCTCTCTCCCTACTTCTCACTCTCTTTTTCTACATATCCCTCTTTCTTCTTCTTCTCTCTCCCTTTCTTCTTCTCTCTCCCTTTCTTCTTTCTCTCTCACTACTTCTTTCTCTCTCTCTCTATCTCTCCTATCTCTCCCTCTCTCCACTTCTCTCTCTCTACTTCTCTCTCTCTCTCTCTCTTTCTCTTTCTCTTTCTAATTCACACTCTCTTTCTTTTCAACTTTTATCTCTCTTTCTCTCCACTTCTCTATCTCTTTTATTTCTCTCTCTCTCTCTCTCTCTCTCTCTCTCTCTCTCCCTCTCACTCTCTCCCTTTCTACTCGCTTTTTCTCTCACCGTAGTTATCTCTCATTTTACGTCTCCCACTCTCTTTCTTTCTACTTCTCTCTCTCTGTCACTCTCTCATTCTTGCTACTTATCCATCTCTTTCACTTCTCTTTCTCAGTCTCTCTTTTTCTACCTCTTTCTCTCTGTCTCTTTTTTTCTCACATTATACTTTTCTCTCTCTGTCACTTTCTCTCTCTTTCTCTCTCTTTCTTACAACTCTCATTCTCTTTCTCTCTCTCTCCCCACTTCTCTATCTTTTCTCTCTCTCTTTTCTCTCTTTCTTTCTCTCTCTCTCTTTCCACTTCTCTTTCTCTCTTTCTACCCTCTCTCTCTCTTTCTCTGTCTCTCTCTCCTATCTATTTCTCTCATTCTACTTCTCTCTCTCAACCTCTCTACTTTTCGCTCTCTCTCCCTTCTCCTTCCTTTTTTCACTCTCTCTTTACTTCTCTCCCTATCTCTCCCTCTTTCTACTCTCTCTCTCTCTCTCTCTCACTTTCTTCTCTCTCTCTCTCCCCTCTCTTTCTACTTCTTACTCTCTCTTGCTTTCTTTCTCTCTCTCTCTCTCTCTCTCTCTCTCTATCTCTCTCGCTCTCTTTCTCCATTTCTACTTCTTACTTTTACTATTTTTACTTCTCTCCCTCTCTCTCTCCCTTCTTTTTTTACTCTCACCTTTCTCCCTCTCTCTCTCCACTTCTGTCACACCCCAATTCCACACTATTCAGAATGGTGTGATGAACCGCTAATAAACCAACGGTTCAACCAGGATCTCTAATAGGCTATGTCCATTGAAAATAAAACCATACACATCCACAACAATAATCAGAATAAATACACAATAGCGGAAGTCTTAATAATAAATGAACTGAGGAATCTAATTGTGATAATCATAGATAGAGTATCAATTCATGTTGTATCAATTGAGACATAAGTAAATAAAATATCAATTACATTTCCCTAATAAATTCAAATGAAAATCTAATCGAAAATGCATGCATTTGCATGAGGGATCATGCGTTTTCACGAAGTCTTCAGCTTCCATTGCAGCGACGTGCCCATACATAGAAGTATTCATAGAGTCCTCCACCGTAGTACCTACATCATCAACTAAAAATATTCGACGTCATAAGGGTGAGCACAAATCATGGCTCAGTGAGCAAACAAAACAATGCGACAAACATATGCATGCATTCAATTCATATCTTTGGTCTGGTGAATAAGTTTTCAATGCGCTATAGAAAGGTCCGGTGGCTGCCTTACCTCTATGCACAGGGTGTGAAGGCCCGCCCAAAGGTTAACGTTTATTGTCATCCCCATCCACCCTACCATGGAATAGAGATAGAGATAAAGTGCTGAGCCCCGGCCTATGACACTTCCCCTGATACTCTACCCATACCAACACGTAAGCCCCTGCTGGTGAAGGCTTGCAAACTGGGCTCGGAACTAACCAATCCTAATGCCAAACAGTGTATCCAAGGCCTCACCCCAGCATCCCTCAATAGGTCAATAAAGATAGGGCTAAGGCCCTCCGGTAGAGTCAGAGACTACATAATCCAAGACCACCTCCCCTCATACACTACGATGTAATAGTTCTGCTAAGGTAATGGCGATATGACGATGTCAGTGGACATGACTTGAGTTAGAGATAGAGCTAGAGTGCTGAGGCCCAGCCTATGACACCCCCCTGATACTCGCTCCCATCAAGCACACTAACCACACACATACATTCACATGCCTATTCCTATCATCATCATCATCATCATGTTATAAACAATAAATGTAAATATGCATGAACAGTAATAATAGAAATATTGGATGACATGTTAAATGCACATGACAAGCATTCACACATAGAATCAATCATGGCATTAGACTCAAGGAATAAAAATAGTTTATTATTAGCCAATTAGTTTAGGTCTTGTTCCCTCACCTTTGCTTGATTGTAGATCATCTTTCAAGCTTTAAGAATCAACTTAATATCACTATTATATTACTAGAAGACCTAATCAAGTCGATAGAATTTAATTAGAATTAATTTCAAATTTTAAAAGCCTACTGTTAATTGGGGATCGCAGGACGGGTTGCAGGTAGGGTAGTAGTTTTCTGTGACCCCCTGTAGTGGGGTAGATGCTAGGGTCGGATGTTCCATCGACCCTGGGTGCGACCACCCCATTTCTGGACTTCCCGAACACTGGGGGTCGATGCTAGGGTCTGGTAGGGTCGATTCTCCATCGACCCCACATGCGACCCCCCGTGGGTTTAGTCAAGATTTTCATCCTACAGTCCATTCTTTCGTGTTTGGGTCCAATGGCTTGCTTCTATAATCCATTCAATACATGTTATATGGTTTAGACTATAGTTTATTCACCTATATGGTTTTAATGATCTCCTCAATGGTTTCCATTGAATCCTATCAATGGATGGATGATTTGGGTTTCTCCTAGATCATACCCTCTTCACTATCTACTCTAAAGTCTTGAGAAATCCATGGAGATAGTATCCATACCTGAGAAATATACTTGTTTCTCTGAAGCCTTCTCTTTGGTCTTCTTCTCCACTTTTCTTCTCTTCTCCTTCTCTTCTCCTTCTCTTCTCTTTTTCTCAATCCAATTAGGGTTCTAAAAGGAGTGAAAGAGGCTTAGGGACGTCCTATTTATAGAGTAGAAACTCCCAAAATAAGTCCCACTGAGATTAGGAAAGAATCCCATTGCAATTTGGAATGTTTCCAAATCACAGTTTCTGTCTGCAGACTGGGGGTCGATGAAGGGGTCGGAGATCCCATCGACCCCTGGTTCTAAGTTGTCTGACCCTCGATTAGAAACTCAGGGTCTGACTTTTATATTGGGGGGTCCGACCCTGCCTAGCTGGGTGTGAGACCCTTCTCCCTATATTACTATTTTTGGGTTTGTTTAATACCTGGGATCGTTATCTCCTTCACGCACTTGGTCCATTTGGCTCGAACATGATGGGTAGACCTGGTTCAAGGTGGTAAGACCGGTCTAGTTCGATACGGGTCTTACAACTTCTCTCTCTTTCCTTCTATCTCTCTCTCTCTTCTCTATTTCTACTTCTCTATCTCTCTCTTTTTTTCTCTCTCTCTCTCTTATCTTTCTACTTCTCTGTCTCTCTCATACACACTCTCACCCTTTCTCTCTCTTTATCTATCTTCCCTCTTTCCACTTCTGTCCCTCTTTTTACTTCTCTCTCTCTCTCTTCTCTCTCTCTCCCACTTTCTTCTTCTCTCTCTCTCTTTCTTTCTCTCTCAACTTCTCTCTCTCTTTCTTTCTCATTCTACTCTCTCTCTTTTACCCACTTTCTACTTTTCTCTCTCTCTCTTTCTTTCTCACTCAACTTCTCTCTCTCTGCCTCTCTCTCTTTCTTTGTCTCTCTGTCTCACATTCCCTTTCTACTTATCTTTCTCTCTGCATCTCTCTACTTCTCTTTCTATCTCTATATATATATATCTCTCTCTCCCTTCCTTCTCACACAACTTCCCTTTCTCTCTTTCCCTTCACTCTCTCTCCACTTTTCTCTCTTTATCTCTCATTCTTCTCTGTCCCTCTACTTCTCTCTCTCTTTCTCTCACTCTACTTCTCCATCACTCTCTTTCTCTCTCCCTCTCCCTTCTTCTCACTCTCTTTTTCTACTTCACCTTCTTTCTTCTTCTTCTCTCTACCTTTATTCTTCTTCTCACCCTCACAACATCTCCCTCTATCTCTTTCTCTCCCACTCTCTACATCTCTTTCTCTACTTTTCCCTCTCTCATTTTTTCTCTCTCCATCTATTTCTCATTCTAATCTCTTTTTCTCTCTCTCTACTTCTCTCTAGTTTCACTTCTCCATCTCTCTCACTCTTCCTACTCTCTCCCTTTCTTTCTCTCTTTCTACTTTTCCCTCTATCTCTTCCTCTCTCTTCCTCTCTCTCTCTCTCTTTCTTACAACTCCTCACTCACTTTCTCTCTCCCTCTCTCACCCTATTTCTCTTCCTTCCTCTCTCTTTCTCTCTCTCTCTCCCACCCTCTATCTCTCCTTTTCTCACTCTTTCTACCCCTCCCCCTTCCTCTCTTTGTACCCCTCTTTCTCTCTCTCTCTCCTCTTACTTCTCTCTCTTTCTCCCTCTCCCTCTCTCTATCTCTCCCTCTCTCTCTTTCTCTCCCTACTTCTCTCTCACCTTCTCTCTACTTTCCTCTCTCTCATTCATTCTCTCTCTGTCTACTTCTCTCTCTCTTTCTCACTCTCTCTCTTTCTCCCTTTCTCTTTCTACCCCTCTCTCTCCCTCTCTCGCTTTCTCTCCATCTACTTCTCTCTCGCTTTCTCTCTCTCCCTCTCTCTCCTACTTCTCTCACTCTCTCTCTCTCTCTTGGGCCGGTTCTCTCTTTTTAATTTCTTCTCCCTCTCCTGCTCCCTATCTCTCTTTCATTTACTCTCTCTCTCTCTCTCTGGCTTCTCTCTCTCTCTCTCTCTCCCTCTCTCTCTCCCTTTTTCGCTCTTTGTCTCTCTCTGTCTCTCTTTTTAATCTTTTTTTTTCTCTCTAATTCTCTATCATTTTACTTCTCCATCTCTCTCTCTCTTTCATTCTCTCTTTCTACTTTGCTCTCTCTCTTCCTCTATCCCTCGCTCTCTTTCTCTCTACTTCTCTATCTATACTTCTCTGTTATCTCTCCCTCTACTTTTATCTCTCTTTACTCTCTCTCTCTTTCTTTTTCTCTCTATCTCTCCTGTCTCTTTCTCTCTATCTACTTCTCTCTCTCAACCTCTCTCTCTATTCTCTTTCTTCTTCTCTCTCTTTTTCACTTTTTCTTTTCTCTCTCTCTCTCTCCCTCTCTTTCAACTTCGCACTCTCTCTTGCTTTCTTTCTCACTCTCTCACTCTTCTCTCTTTCTTTTCCCTCTCTTCCTTTCTCTCTCTCTCTTTCTCTCTCTCTCTAATCTTTCTAATTCTCTCTCCCTCATACTCACTCTCTCTTTCTCTCTCTCCCTATCTAATTTTTCTAATTCTCTCTCTCTCTCTCTTTCCTTTTCTCTTTGATATGTGTATAATTTTACAATTTTATTCCTTTTGCATTAAGATTTTTAGGGTGTTTTATACCTTATTAAGCTTAATAGAATTTACTTATATGAGTTTGGTATATTTTAGAAATCTTGTTAATTAATTAATAAAAGATGAAAAAATTCTAGCACCCTCAATATTAACGTTTTGAATTTCATATAGGATTCTGACATGGAAAGTATTCGTTTGGGCTTCCAAATGTGGTTTTAAAATCTAATCTGGAAAATTTATCCAAATCTAAACCAGAGAAGGAAGGTTGCTACACAGGGAAGGTGCACTATTGGAAGACCTTGATTGATTGATGGAAATATTAAGAAGAATATACACAACTATAAAATTTACAAAATTTGATAGATTTGGGGGTGGCAATTGTTTAATAATGGAATGATTTTCATCTAATCTAGAAATGAGGATTTTGTTTAATTTTTATTTCCATGCAATAAGGTTGTCAAATCTAGGTATAATAATTTTAGTCTTGTATTTTGGCTATTTAAACAATGTAATGCCTATGTAAAGATCATACAAGAGTGATTGAGAAAGAAGGCA
>JAMYWD010002239.1:0-11383 GCA_028583415.1 Protea cynaroides
TATTTGAGATCCTGGTTGAACCGTTGGTTTATTAGCGGTTCATCACATCATTCTTAATAGTGCAGAATTGGGGTGTGACACTTACAGATAATGAACTGAGTATCTAATAATGATAATAAATAATTAATCTGATTATCTACAAAACTCAAGACATAAAAGTAAATAATCCATTACATGTTCCATTAATCAAATATAGCTAAACTAATCAAATATGCACTGGTTGTACTTGCATGATGAATCATGCGCATCTTCAACAGCTTTTACGTCCTTGGCGGAAACATGTCCATACATCGACGCATTTATATAATCTTCAATAGTGGACCTGCATCATCAACTAAAAATGTTCGACGTCGAAGGGTGAGCACACATCACGGCAGGGTAAGCACACATCATGTCTCACTGAGTAAACAAAACAATGCAACAAACATATGCATGCATTCAATTCATATCTTTGGTCTGGTTTTTAAGTTTGCAATGTGCTATAGAAAGGTTTGGTGGCTCCCACACCTCTTTACATGAGTGTGTGAATCCACCCAATGGATCAAACACCATTGCCGTCCCACATGTACCCACCATGGAATAGAGATAGAGCTAAAGTGTCCGGATCAAACACCGTCAACACTTCCCCTGATGCCCTACCCATACCGACACGTAAGCCACTGCTGGCGAGGGCTTATAAACTGGGCTCGCAACTAACCAATCCTAATGCCAAACAGTGTATCCAAGGCCTCACCCCAGCATCCCTCAATACGTACATAGAGATAGAGCTAAGGCCCCCCGATAGAGTCAAAGACCACACAATCCGAGACCACCTCCCCTGATGCCCTACAACATAATAGTTCTGCTAAGGTAATGGCGATACGACGATGTTAGTGGGCAAGACTTGAGTAGAGATAGAGCTAGAGTATGGTGATGAGGTCAGAGACTACCATGCTACGTCCTCCCATTGATGCTCCACTCACATCCAACACACCAACCACACACATACCATCACATGCCTATTCCTAGCATCATCATCATCATCATGTTATAAATAAACAGAATTTAATATCCTATTAGTTTAGGTCTTGTTCCCTCACCTATTAGCAATACTCGATTTCCTTCAAAGTCTTGAAATTCTCTTTCAATCAATTTAACAACCTAAAAATTATATGAATTTAAGTTAGGGTTCATATATAACATGTTACAGTAGTAAAAAATCGAAACAGAGCACTGATAGGTGTCTAATTGGTCCTATGGTCTCATACGGTATCGACCTTACTGCCTATGGTCGATACCCTATGGTCACATATGGTGTGACAATATGATTCCTAAATCTTTTTGAATGCCTATGGTCGATCCTCTGATCAGGCTGGTCATGCTATGGTTGACCGTAGCTGCGACCTTGAGATTTCTGGTCACAGACTACATGCAATTCGAGTTCTTCCTGGGTCAAGTCCTCTGATCTTCAATTGGGTTTATCCTAAGGTCATCCTATGGCCATCATTAGTAGTCTCTTATCAACCCTAATCATCAAATTGACTCCTCATGGTTCTCCTTGGGATTTTTCCAAGGAAATCACATGGATCATAATAGGTTGATATTGCCTATCTTCCATTGAAGTCTTATTCCTTAGAGTTCACATCTCCAGAGATTAAATTCATACCTTTTCCTATGGTAGAGAGCCAATCTCTTCTCAGCAAGATCCTCTCCTTAGTCTTTTCTTCTTCTGCTTCTCTTCCTTCTCTTCCCTTTTATCTCTCTAGGGTTTACTAATATACTAAAAGAGTGAAAAAGGGCTGAGGGACATCCTTTATATAGAGGAAAAACCTCCATATAGAGTCCCACTTTAATTAGGAAAGAAATCCCTTAATTAAGAAAGTTTCCAAAACTCGGAGTCTGATCTGGGGTCTCATGATCGATGGCTACGATCGCAGAACCCGTCGATCGTAGGATTGAAATCATCGACCGTTGGGTCTTGGATTTGTGATCTTCATTCTTACCATTTGGTCAACCATACCTACCCAGGTATGCGACCATATGCATGCAGTTTTGGTTTTTGAGTCAATTTTTATACATAATTTGTGATCCATCTTCACATGCTCGGTCCACTTGGTCCAGGAATGATGGGAAGACCTTGTACGACATAGTTAAACCAGGTTAGTGGAGTATGGGTCTTACAAGCTAAGTCCTAGATATATTGTCCAATACAAAATCTTGAGGAGAAGTGATAAAGTGGCATATCAGTTAGCCTTGCCATCCCGCATTATCTAAAGTTCATGACTTATTCCTCATTTCACTTCTGAAGAAATACGTTCATGATCCATCACATGTCCTTAGTATGGAAATTCCTCAGATTGACAGAGATCTATCTTGTACCATAGAGTCGGTGGTAATATTGGATAGAAAAGTACAGCAGCTAGGGAACCATTCCATCCACTATGCGAGGGTTCATTGGCACAGTTATGCAATTGAAGAAGCCACTTGGAAAAGTGAAGATGCAAAGTAGGAGAAGTATTCGCATTTGTTTGAAGACTCAGGTACACCTTAATTTTGGGGGCAAAATTCTTATAAATTGGGGGGATTGTGAGACTTGCACATGGAATCCCCTTACTAAGCTGGATTCCTCCTGTGCCAGGTCTCAATACATTGACTGATAGAGCACCTAATATGTACCCGATGATGGTATCCAAACCTTAAGTAAGTCTTCACTACGTATACTTGGTAATAAAAGGTATCCTACTAGACCTTGGGTGAAGGGGATATGCATTCCAAAACATCTGGGCCAAAAAGTTGGCCAATAAGCTGTATTTTGGCCCAATCGGTGGAATGTACCGGTGCAACTTTCATCCGATTGAATTTTAATTGATTGAGCTCGAGCCAGTTGCTCTCTCTCTTTCCTTGATTTCCCTATAAAAGGGGGCTGATCCCTCCTTTTTTCCTTTCTTGAGACCGTGAGAGTGAGAGTGAGGAAAAGAAAAGAGAAGAAGTAGAAGAAGGAAAAGAGCTCAAGGATCTCAAGCCCTAGCTCATTCACTTGGACGTAAGTCTCTACCTCCTTCGTTCCTTCTCCTTAGTGAATGAATGCTAGTGTCACAGCCCATTTTGGAGAATCGGGCGTGATATCCAGGTCAACCCTTGTGGCACCCGAATACATCCAAGATCACTACCACAATGATTACAAACAAATCCCATAATCTACACATACAATATCCATAATAATCTAGAAGAAATAATAAAGTAAGTGGAAGCATTTATTATAGACGGATGCATCTAAATGATATCAAATCCCATATTATGTATCATGTTGTTACAGACCAATTGTTCTACACCAAAATACTTACTACAATATCATTATACACATACCCAAATCCAAAAGAGTAAATAGATTACATTGTTCTTGATAGACCTCATAATCTATCAACAAAAAGAATCATAATAGTCAACAGTATATTGGGGAAGGGAGAAAGTAAGGGGAGGGCTACGTCATGCGTAGACGCAGTCGCTACAGGTGCAGCCCTCGCCATGCTCTCCACCAACATCATCAGGGCCAGGAGTCACACTAGCCAAGGGAGACTCCATGAAATCAGCAATAACCTATAGAAGGATTTGAAAAATAGTGTCGACACGAGGTTGAACTTACATCCCAGTTCAGTGAGAAATCTAGTATCACATGCTATGTACAAATAACAACCAATGAGATAAATGCAATTTAATTTATATTAGGTCCCAGGTTTGTGTTTCTACATCTTAGACAAAGGTAGAAGTTGAATACAAGACCATGGGCCGTTAAACCACTTCTAAAAGCTAACTCCCCCCTTGGGGATTCTCATCCTTACAGGGTTCATTGCCTCCCACCACAAACCTCATAAACACCAACTATCGTACACTGATACGTTACTAACTCCCCCTAGGGTCACCCAACCTTTGAGAGTGCAAATCTATGCTAGTATCTTTATACCTACTGGAGGGGCGTAGGAAACAGGGAATGACACCAGTTATGTCTATTATGTTCATTCATTTCACTTTGGCTTCCTGTCAACAAAAGTCCCTAGATCCCCACTCCTTTGGTTCACTGTGCCCCCACTAGCATGTCGACATAAGCATCGTGCTATCTACCAATAGAGAACCCTGGCTCTACTCCCATGGATCCGTGTCTACCACTAGCCTGTTTACATTCCAATGTGATCCATGTACCCACACTCCCATGCATCACATGAACCACCATACATAGTTACAATCCAATACGACCCATGCACCAGCACTCCTATGCATCACATAAGCCATCATACATGGTTGCATAAATAATAAATAAAAACTAAACTCTAAAGGCGAACCCCGGATCACCATTCCCATGGGTCACTATTCTCCTGCTAGAGCCTAGCATCAACAACATGGCCCATATATTGTACTCCTATATTCCACAAGTCCACCATACCTAAACAATCATACAACATTCATAGTTATTATAATGCAAATGCATACTCATACATAGCAATCAAGAAAATCATACAATTAAATAACAACTTAAGCATGTTACTAGGAATGTAGACATTTTATTAAGATGTCCTATGTCTAAGGATTAGACCAGTTACCTGATTGCATAAGGAGTGCAGTAGTTCTGAAGCCAAACAGGAGGCTTCAATGATCACTCTTGTTCAATACCTAATTAATCATATAATGTTTTATTAGGTTTGTTTCATAGCTTTTAACCAGCATAGACAAGTCTTAGAGTCAATGCATGGGTCCTATGGAAGGCCAGAAACCAAAAGGATAGTCTTCCTACACATTACTAGGCTTATGGGATAATACTAATTGAACCGGCAGATGGAACCGGTAGAGGGTTCCATTGGTACATGAGACCGGTTAACACTTAGAGTATTTTCTAAGTAGATGGCACTGGAGGAATGAGCAGATGCTCGACCATTTGGTTGGTCACTGGTACACAAACTGGTATAAAACCTAAGATTTCAGTAGCTTTTGGAAGCAATGCCAGGTGATCATTCATCCGGTACTGGCTCCGCTTAACTATTAAGCCTAATTGAAGAATCTGAACCAAACGGATCCATCGATAATCGGTCAAATAGTTGGGACTATTACGGAGGAACGTGCCTCCGGTTTGAGACTTCGATTAATTCCTTATCAATTAGCCAAGGCCTTTGCCTTGGCTGTACTATGGAATGGGATAACCAGAAGAACGGACATGATCTTTCTTCTTGTACATGACTCCGATACAGATACAGACCCAAAAATCAGGTCATGAATGGAGCAGGGTTCTTATGTTTGGAAACTTAGTTATCCACTTCATTGTTATCATTTTGGTTGGTGGGGAACTCATTCCCACCATAAATATTCAGAATGGGAGCCATTTATGGCTCTAATAGTTCCCTTAGTGGAGTTGGTGAACAAACCCTAACCTTTTAGATCATAAATGGGACCTCCATTAATAGAGCTTCAACAACCAACCATCCATTCATTTATTCCCCGAAGGAAAAGAGGAAGGAAGCTAAACCTGCCTCAATAACTCCTTAAGGAGTGGGGAAAAACAATCCAAGTTATTCTAGGTCATTAATGGTGGTCACCATTAATGGTGTTCAACCACCATGGTTATAGCCATCTAACCCAAGGAAGAAAAAGGAAGCTAAGTGTTCTTACCTTGAAGGAAATGGTTAGGGCTTAGAGCGTGGCCTACAAGCTTTTCCCTTTCTCTTCTTCTTATTCTCCTCTACTCTTTCTCAAAGTCCCATGGTGCAAAAAGAGAGAAAATGAGGGCTGGGTCTCCTTTTATAGGAATCGGGGAGAGAGAGAGTGACTGGCTCTAATTCAACCGACTGAACTCAATCGGATGAACATTATACCGGTACTTTCTGTTGGTTAGGTAAAAATACATTTTATTGGGCAAATCTTTGGCCCAAATTCTTTGGGATGCATATTCTCTTCACTCAAGGTCTACTTTAACACCTTATCCTACTAAGCATACATAGTAATGACTCACTTAAGGTTTGGGTGACATCATCGGGTGTGCATCAGGTGCTCCATCAGTTGATATGTTGAGACCTAGTACATGGGGAATCTAGGTTGGTAATGAGATTCCAGGTGCAGGTCTCATAATCCCCCTAATTTTATAAGAATTTTGCCACTAAAATTAAGGTATACCTGAGTCTTCAAATAAATGTGGATATTTCTCCCGCATTGCATCTTCACTTTCCCAAGTGGATTCTTCAATAGCATAACTGCACCAATAAACCTTCACATAGGGAATGGAATAGTTCCACAGCTGCTGCACTTTCTGATCCAAAATTACCACCGACTCTGCAGTACAAGATAGATCTATATCAATATGAGGGACTTCAGCAATCAAGATATGGGATGGATCATGAACATATTTCTTCAAAAGTGAGATGTAGAATACGTCATGAACTTTTGATAGCGTGGGAAGCAAAGCTAACTGATATGCCACTCTGCTGCTTCTCTTCAAAATCTCATATGGGTCAATATATCTGGGACTCAGCTTTCATTTCTTGCCAAAGCGTCGAATACCACAGGTGGGCGATACTTTGAGGAAGACCTTTTCACCAACTTGAAACTCTAAGTCATTACATCGTCCATCAGCGTAACTCTTTTCCCTGCTTTGAACTACCTTGATTCTCCATCAGTGTCTTGTATAATATCAGGCCCCAATATTCTTCGCTTACCTACTTCATTCCAATACAACGGAGTCCTACATCGCCTATAAGACCCGTGTCAATCTAACCCGGTCTTACCACCTTGAACCAGGTTTACCCATCATGGTCGAGTCAAATGGACCAAGGGCGTGAAGGAGATCGAGATCCCAGGTATCAAATCGACCCAAAAACACTTAAAATAGGGGAAGGGTCGCATACCCAGCTAAGTAGGGTCGGACCTCCCAAAAAAGAAAGTTAGACCCTCGGTTTTGGAGGGAGGGTCGGACAGCTTAAGACCCTAGGGTCGACGGGATCATCGACCCTCGGTTTTTGCCGAATATAGAAATTAAGAAATTTCTATATTTTTTTATTGAGATTCTTTCCAAATCTCAATGGGACTTATTTAGGATGTTCCTACTCTATTTAAAGGACGTCCCTAAGTCACTTTTACTCCTTTCACAACCCTAATTGAATTGAGAGAAAGAGAGGAGAAGAAAAAGAGGAAGAAGAGAGGCAAGCAAGAGAACTTAGCAAAAACGGAGAAGAATTTCAGAGGAAAAGTTATCTTCTCATGTATGGATACTAATTCCATAAGTTTCTACAGACCTTAGGTTAGAAATTGTTGAGAGTATGATCTTGGAGAAACCCAAACCATCAATCCATGGTTAGGTTTTCATGGAAAACCCTAAGAGAATGTTTGAAAGCTATCTAGGTTGATGATTCATGGTTTCAGACCATGGAATGAATGTTGAACGGAATGAAGAAGCAAGCCATAGGACCCCAAACATGAGGAATGGACTAAAAAGTGGAAATTGGACTAAAGTGCACCAAGGGTCGCACCCAGGGTTGATAGGCCATCCGACCCTAGGTATTCCTGACCATCGACCCTCAGCATTCGGGAAGTCCAGGAAGAGGGGAGGGTCGATAGACCCATCGACCCTAGCATCGACCCTAACTCCGACCCTCAGTTAACAGAGTAGTTTTTAATTCTGAATAAATTCTAATTAAATTCTATCGACTTTGTTAGGGCTTCTAGCAATAAAATAACACTGTACAGGTGATTCTAAAGCTTGGAAAAACATCTTATAGCAAACTAAGGTGAGGAACCTTAACCCCAAACTAAATTGGTTAATAATAAACTGTTTTCTATTTCTTGAGTCCTATGCCATGCTTGATTCTATGCGAATATGTTTGTAATGTGCATACAGCATGCCATCCAATATTTCTATTACTTGTTCATGCATATTTACTTTATTGTTTATAACATGATGATGATGTTGATGATAGGAATAGGCATGTGCTTGTATGTGGGTGGTTGATGTGCTTGATGCGAGCGAGTATCAGGGGAGGTGTGATGAGAACGTCAATAAATGTTAACCTTTGGCGGGTCTCAGCACTTTAGCTCTATCTGTAACTCAAGTCTTGTGCATTGGCATCGTCGTATTGCCATCACTTTAGCAGAACTATTATGTCGTAGAGTATCAGGGGAGGTGGTCTCGGTCCTTGTAGTCTCTGACTCTACCGGGGGGCCTTAGCATTATCTCTATGGACATTCTGAGGGATGTTGGGGTGAGGCCTTGGATACACTGTTTGGCATTAGGATTGGTTAGTTGCGAGCCCAGTTTGCAGCCCTCGCCAACAGGGGCTTACGTGTTGGTATGGCACTATATAGCAATAAACGTAACCTTTGTTATATAATGTTCATGGTTGGGTGCATGTGAGTTGACGATAAACGTGATCTTCGGGTAATGTCACACACTCGTGTATAGAGGCGGAGTCAATAAACGCGACCTTTGGCTACCTAAACCTTTCTATTGCATACTGTAAACTTATATACCAGACCAAAGATATAAATTGATTTTTTTTTGCATGCATATGTATTGTTGCATTGTTTTGGCTACTCGTTGAGCTGTGTTGTGTGCTCACCCCTCGATGTCGAATATTTTTAGTTGATGATGCAGGTTATACCGTTGAAGACTATGTGAATGCGTCTCCGTACGAGAATGTGGCAGCAATGGAAGTTGAAGCTGAAGTGGATACACACGACTCCTCTTGCGAGTGCAACTCGTGTTCTTTTTATTAGATATTTTTATAGGTTCCTTTGTTTGGATTTATTAAAGATTTGTATTGATATTTATTTATTTCTCGGTTGATACAGAATAAATTGTTACTTAAATTTTAATATCACATAGATTCTCAGTTCATTTATTTACAAGATTTCCGCTATTGTGTATTTACTTTGATTATGATTATGGATGTGCGTAAGTTTGGATAACGCGGGGATAGCCTATTTGAGATCCTGGTTGAACGGTTGGTTTATTCACGGTTCATCACACCATTCTGAATAGTGCGGAATTGGGGTGTGACAACTTGGTATCAGAGCATCTCAGGCCTTGCCCGCCGAACTGACACACATTCAAAACCATTGTGAACTGAGAGAATAAATTAAAAGCTTTAATACAAACACAATGTAAGCACAAGTGATGATTGAGATAAAATTTAAAAAGAGAATAATGCATCTATTAAAGGGAAAATAAGTTACATGCAATGAGTGAGAGAAACAAAACGTATATACATCGCTAAAGCAGAGTATAGTCCACAACCTGGACAGTTACTTTGAAGTACAAGGAAAAAATAAAGTACACTCAGGAAGCTAGAGGCGAAGGAGGAGGCGGTGCCTGACGGTCTCTGTCGTAGTCCTCACCATAGACTCTAGTCAACCAAGCTATCTGAGTCTGGGTCGTCTGTAGACTAGCTGTGAGACAGGCTATCCTCTGATCAGTCGCACGCTGCACCTCTAGGAGCTCTCCCATCCGCACGTCTGATGCGTGCTGAGCAGCCAACAGCTCATCCATCCTCAGATCAGATCTGCGCTGAGCATCCCTGATCTCCTGCAGCATCTCCATCATGGCTAAAGGTGGAAGTGAAGGATCAGCCAAGTGGGAAGGACCAGCCTCAGGTGCAGGAGCCGCCACAGAAGAAGTACCAACTCCTGCCGCATGTGTAGGTGAAGGCGGTGGTATCGAGTCGACGTCCATATACATACGATCATCATCGTCGACCGGATCCACCCGAGCTCTAGTAGCAGCAGCAGCAGCCTCAGCATCAGCCATCTCGACCCGAGTGTGAGGGCGCACCATCGTGTTCCTCTCCTCATCACTAACCTCAGCATCTCGCAGCCCCATCTTGCAGATTGCCTCCCAATCTAGAGGCGACGAGAAGGTCTTCTCCTGGATCTTCTCATCTACTAGATCCACCCCCAGACGGGTCAGTAGAACTGTAATCATGCGTCCATAGGGTAGATTACCCCTATGACCGGACAATGTAGCACTAATCATCGTCCGCATGTTGATGTAAGGAAGGCAGACCGGCTGGCGAGTACAGATACTGTATATCAGAAACTGTGTCAGCTGAGAGACCCACTCATAGTGCCCACTCTGGGGGATCAGATTATGTTGGATAATCTTAGAGAAGACCCGTGGAGCTGGACGCAAGTAACAGGCGCTCATCTGCCAGTGATCAGGGCGTAACAGCTAGTTGTCGATCTCTGCCCTCATCTCCATCTCAACAAACTGGGGCTCTCCCGGCGCACAGTACAACATGGGGCCATCATAGGGAATGCCCAACAGATCGGCCAGCCGCCGATAATCAAAGGAAATGTGCACCCCCTTGACGTAACTGGTGATGCGCAACTCCTGATCATGCTCAACGTCATTGTAATTCCCCACCACCTGGAGATTAGAATAGAACTCGCGCAACAAATCTGGACATGTGCACGCGTCTCATGTGATGACAGGGAGCCACCCCATATCATCAAATGCTCCCTCTACATTGAACAAGGCTAGCTCAGCCAAGTTCACCATGCGACCCCCTTCCACTTTCTTACGGGCATAGTCAGCATACTGTGCCTCAGCTTCATTCGAACGGAAGCGAAGAGGATCACGCACTCTGGGTACATTGGTACGAGCCATAGTGTCTGCAAAATAAGAAAGAAAAGGAAAACAAGGAATTAATAGGATAAAAAAATTTAAAATTTGATGTAATAACGACGTAAGTTGATCATAAATCCTCATTTCTCACATTTCAAGTGGGCATAAGGACTTACGTAGGTTTAAACATATCCTACAACCCACATGCAGTAGGAAATTTTAACTGACGATGTCCAATTTGAAGGAATTCAAGAAAAATAAAAAACGTCAACAAAATTAGGGCAAAAAGAGAAAATTTCAAGTTTCTCGATAACCAACCGATGAAACTCAAAAATTTTTGAGGGCTTTCGTTCCTTGAGTGGATATACCTGTATGGATGACAAAAGCCCGCAATAAAAATCGAATTTTTACGGTTGGAAAAAGTTTAATTTGGAAAATACAAGTTAAATGTGCAAAAACCTAGAAAAGAAAACCTAAAAACAGGTGAAGATGAGTGGATATACCTGTATGGATGACGTGGATGCCGAAACCCAGAGTCAAACCGACCAAAAATAGTAGAGTAGCACTGTAGCAACTCAGAGAGTAGAGACGAGTCGAAACGGAGGAGGAATAGTGAGAAATGACCTAGAATCGGATCTTCAAAATCTGATTTTTGGTCTGAGGGTCGGACAATTCGACTAGCACAATCGACCCTCCCATCGAACCTCGGCTCTCGGGAACCTGATAGAAAACTAAGGGTCGGAACTGAAGGTCGGACACCCATCGACCCTCGCATCGACCCTCAACTCTCGGGTATAACAGGTCATTCCC